>WUQG02060512.1:0-28097 GCA_011317285.2 Androctonus mauritanicus | reverse complement strand
GACGCCCTTAATGGTGAAATTGGCTCTTTAGCTTCTAAAGTTTGCCGACCACTGCTATATAGGAATGTTAGTTCCTATAGGATACTATAGGAAGAGGTTCCTATAGGAGGAATAGGTTCTAAAGGATCCTTATCAAAATTTTTGAACTGTTAATGGTTAACTTTAATAATTTTGTTGAATTCTGAGTTTTATAATTTCTTTTTTTTTTTTTTCAAGAGAATTGGAACAAATTTTAGAATTTATTCAAATATCGTAACTTTATTTTTTTTTTTTTAATATATTAAAACAAAAACGAAAATAAAATTAGAAAAGTAATGTTTTCAAAACAATAATTTTAAAACAACGTTTTTGAAAGCATTCGCTTTATGTAAAATGCATCATATATTTGATATATATTTTTTTATTGTTGAAGTTACAAATCTATAAGAGTAATATAAAGTTATGAAAAATTCTTCCTTGCGTAAGATATTTATGAAAATGTCAAAATTTTTGACATTTCAAAATGAAATAAGTTGACATACCTGTTATAAAATGTTTTACAGATGAACTCAATGACAAACAAACTGGATAAAAAGTTATTAAAATTATATATAATATTTTAACCTTAATATTTGCGTGTTTTTATATATACTTAGAAAAAAAATTATATTTTTATCTTTATCATTTAAAAAGTTATTTTATCTTTATACGTTATACAAACAATATAAAAATAAGAATTTAAGAAAATGTTTTTTTATATAAGTTCAAATTCTTTTTATAAGCAAAAATGTGTGCTTAAGTTATATATTCGATATAAATAATAATTTTAATGATTATAAGTATTATAAAATTAATAATTATTATAGTATAATTATTAATTTTGTAATAAAATGAATATAAAAAAGTATATTTAAATGAAATTATAATTTTTATCGGACTTTATAAGGAAGTTATAGATGATGATCGATTATTAATACAGAATCGATTTTATGTCCATGTGACTACACACGAAACAAATAGAAAATCAGTTGTTCTACATAAAAATAAATAAAATCAAAATAATTCTCAATTAAATCAATGCTAATCATTTTTCTTAGAGTTTATCTATATTTTTTTATAACATAAAATATCAAGTCATTTTTTTGATTTCTTTAATCATATCTTAGGATTTTATGTTCATTCGTTGAGGTACATTTTCTTTAATTATAAACTGATTTATTTTGTTAACAAAATTATAAAATTGCTAAAATATGTATCTATATTTTTTATATTCTTTAAAATCACCATTTTAAATTAAGAAATATTAAAATATTATATTATTTAATAAATTAATTTCTTTTAATATTTTTGCAAACATAATAAATAATGATTATTACAGATGAGAAATCTTACATTTTAAAAGAGAATCTGAAAATTTACTAGCAATTTTACTTAATATTTAAAAATTCACAAATTTGGGAATAGACTGTAGCGAAAAGATTTTCAACTTTTATTTAAAAGATCTTTTTATCTCTTATATTTGTCAAATATAATACTGTATAGGAGATTAATGATGCAGAGAAAGAAAATCTATACTGTATATCAACAGATATAGTCAGATTACCAGTAAAAAATAATAGTAGATGGCAGACTATTGAAAGAGAAGGGGGGAATGATAAGGGTAGATGCAATGATGATAACTAATATTATGAAAATTAAAAAGAATAACTATAAAAACTAATTGTTATTTAAAAATAAAACTCAAAAATTTATGATAAAAAAATACAAAAGATAATTGCAAATTAAATTTAATCATTTCATTAAATTTTATTAACATGTTTATTAGAGCAATGTTTCTCAACTTTTTATTATAATGTATCCTCATTAAAATTTTATTTTATTCTATCTCAAGTATCTAAAATTTTTTTAAACGTTGAATTTTTTCTACTGTTGCAATGAATTACTTCTTTTAAGAAATTTAATCATAACTGATTGTTATGAAGAAATATTTACAAAGAATAAAATTGCCGTAATACTTATGATTACGCAGAAAATATATTATAAAAAAAGAAATTTAAAATATATCAATAAATATATTTTTTATTTTTGCTTATGTATTATACTGCATGTATATTTTAATATAAAACACCAATGGACGATCATAAATCAAATTTTAATAAATCAATATATTTTATTTTAAATTTTACTAAAATTTAATATGAATAAAATTTTAGTAAAAATAAATAAGTATATAAAAAGAAGTTATATCAGCACATGAAGTTAATATAAACATTTATTAATACGATATTATTTATTCGAAAATGTTTAACAGATAAATTTACTAGTCTAATAAATTAAATATATAAAAAATTTCATCTTTTATTTAAATCTTTTATTAAAATAAAAATCATTTCGATGATTTTTATTTAATTTGCTGATTCATGATTCGCGTAGTCTTTTCTTTAATGTAGGCCTATATCTAAGGATACGTATACTACAAGTTGAGAAACACGATTTTGATTATTGTTTCAGTTGAAAGTTTCATCTCTGATATTCATTAAAAAGTTAATATTAAATTTTGATACTTATTGAAAAATTAAATTATAAGTAACTGTGATTTACTATAAAATTATTTATAATTTTTCTAATAATTTAAAAATGTTGCTGGTGCATCTTTCAAAAAATATTCGCACAAAACCAAAAAGATTAAAACAAAATATTATTAAAAAGCATGATTTAAATTCTTAATATTTTTCAGAATAGGCTTTGGGATTAAATTTTTCCAAATAATGACTTATTCTTATTTAAGAATATGAGATATAATATAGATAATAGGAACATGACAGACAAACTTATACATATATAATAGTTGTTCGCAGTATAAAGCATAAAATTTTATATTTTATGTTTTTACATTATTTCATTTAAGATTTTGTTTTTAAATTCAACTATTTTGGATAAAAATACTTCTGCTGAAATTTCTATTAATAAAATATTATTTTGTATTTGATATCACATGATGAAATGAAAAAAAAATGCTTATTGTTCAATGTTAACTAAATAACGTAATACTTTATTTGTTGACCCTTCATACTGACTTTCTACACTTCTATGTTAGACAAAAATACATTTTCTAAGTAAGTAAGATATCAAAAAACACTGTTTTTGTAGTTTTGGAATTTGTTAAGTAGCATATATAGTCTATATTAAAAGATGTAAGCTATATTTCATCTAAAAGCTATTATTTAACATGTTTATTTTATTTATATAATGTTCAATAATTTTATTTATAATGCTCATTAAGATCGCATCAACTCATCCTCTCCGTATCTCAAAGAAAAATCTGATTAGAATATTTCTAACTCATGTTAAGAAAATATTAAAATAAACTGGTGAGCTAATAGTAAAATATTCGAAGTATTTATTTTCTTAAAAAAATTATTAAAATACTGTACTTTGGAAAGGTAAACTAATAAACACATTAAAATTTATGTTAATTATTATATCCTCACCTTGATAAGTGAAGAACGAAGAAAGCTATATAATGAAAAATAATTCAAATGATATGACGAAGAATATCAGAAATTTTAGAAATTACATTAATAAATACCAATATGAAAAGAATTATATATATATTTTTTATACTTATATATGATAGACATATGAAAAACAAAAACTAATTTTAATAATAAATTAGGTAGATAAGTTATTGAATAATATAAATTAATGTGATTAAAATCACGTATTCAGCAAATAGAAGATATCTAATTTTTAAAAAATGTAGCATTAAAATATCGAATAGAAATTAGGTAAACGAAATCATAATTTAAATTTTTAAAATTAAATTAAATAAAAATAAATAAATAAATTTTATAATTTAATATAAGATAGGATGTTAGTTGAAAGAAACGTTTATGAATTTCGATTTTATTCATTTAAATATAATTTAAACTAATTAAAATCAGAATTTAATTTAAATTTAATTATAAATAAAAGTATGATTTCGTGATTATATGACACAAAAAAAAAGAAAAGTTCAAAGACAGAAAAGCAAGTTAAATTATTGAATATATTGTAAAAAGTTATATCACCCTTGAGGGCAGTTAAAAAAGGAACTTTATCGATGACTTTCTCAAAAAAGTTCAATTTTTCACTTTATCCAATTTTGGACAACGGTTTCACCTTTACTCCACAAACCAACAAAAAAGAACAAAAATCATGTTTATAATTTATATGTGATCAATATAGTGTTTGCAATAACATTTGATTGCAAAAATCTTTAGTATCAACATAGAACAATTAATAAAAATGAAGTTACTGGCATTTCATTTGAAATAAATTATTTCTCTAAATAAAATCAGAAATGTTCAATTTTAAGAAATTCAGACATATTACTTTAACAAATCATCATAATAGTAATAAAATACGCAAATAAAATTCTATCCTTGTTTTAAAGCCTACTATAATTTGTTACATATTAAAATATTTCGAGAAAGTTTTCAAAAATACTGAAATAATAACTGAGAATCGATATTTCAGGTACTTTTTTAAATTCGGAATTTATGAACAAACTCTAATTTCTTAAATTTTATCTCACAGATCGTTACATTTTACACTATGCAATAACTTAACAATTTAATTTAAATACCATACTGTCAAGAAAATCTTTATTCCTTTTTCTTCCTTCCTTCCTTCCTTTTCCAAAACAAACAGAATCAATTCCTTTATCAAAGATGGATATTATTCTCTAAACTATACAAAAGTGAAAATAAGTGTTTATTTTCCTCGAAAATAAAAAAAAAAAAAAGATTCAAGTAGTTTTACAAAAATCCAGATAGACAACATTTAGATAAAATCGATCTCTACATATCTTATATTTTCTTTAACGACAATATTGGAAAAGTATTGGGAATATGACAAAGAGTTATTTTATTTTTATCGATTTAGGTACCTTTGTTATAAATCACAAACTTGGAAGAAAATATAAGAAACTGTAGAAGAAATAAATGTCTTCCTGTTCGTGTTTCTCATATTTTTAATAACCATTATTAATTTTTGCATACAAATTTTTATTTACTTTTTTGCATGCTTATATTTATTTATTATTATGTTGCTAGTTTTTATATCGGTTACAGGATCACCCGTTATATTTATACCTTTGTAAATGTTCTTAGAAGAGTACAATTATGAAACTTAAATAAATTTTAAAAAATTTAAAATGACTCAGTTTACTTATTTATTTAATTAATATTGCATAAATAATAATAATATATTTTTCACGTACGCATTTTGATGATAAATCGCAATTACCAAGATAAAATAATTATTATCACAGTATTTATGAAAAATTCTGAATTAAAAATATCATTTATGTTTTCTGCATTAATTACATTAACGTAATTAAAAGCTTTTTACCGAATTAAAAATAAATATTTGTATTAATGTTTATACTGAACTAAAAACTTTTACATAGTTTTCGAAGGTAAATTATATTTACTTAACGAAACTTATTTTGAAGATGTGCATTTTTAACAAGGAAAGTTTTAATTAACGAAATATAATGACAAAGATGGATTTTCGCGGTAAGCACTGAAGTAATTATATCAAATGTATAATTTCTCATTATCTGATATAATTATTCTCTAAAGAATATTTCTCTTACTACAAACATTTAATTGCAGAGTTGAAATGTATCTAAATTAAGTCTTCAAAGCAATATTAACTATCTCGAAATTATGTTCTCTTTGCAATTAAAAGTGAAAATTTCGGGATTTGGACAGTCCATTGTTGGAAAGAGCAAAGAGCGAAAAACGTATCGGTACAAAAAAAGAAAGATCGTAAAAGGTCATCAACATTGATCGAATAGTTGGTATAAACGAGGTTATTCAACCCAAGTGAGGGTGGATACGTTTTCTAAAGTTTGCTTTTATCTAGTTTTCGTTTTGTACTATTTTCTCCAAAAATAACGTTTGTAAATTTGAATTTATGCAAAAGTAAATTTATTTTGGAATTGCTAGAATAAAAGAGAAAATAAAAAACCAGTTTAATGTAAATACAGCTTTTGTATACTGCATTCGGTTTGTGATTCCTCTCTTCATTCAGCTGTGATAGTAAGTTAAATTATTTAAATCATTCTTTGCTTTAAAAAATGTGCTTATCTTAATACCTAATCAAACTTTACGCATTTAACATTTTAGTAGTTAAATTAATAGGCTTTAATAATGAATGTTATGAAAATTGCAAAATTTATTATTCATAAAATCAAAAGTTTCAATAAATACCGTTAATGTAAACCCAATAATTGTTTTTAATTAATTAAAACGTGTAAATGCACAATATGTTTGAATTGATCATATTCTATAAAATAATTTCCGCTATTTGAAACTGGAAATTTGATGAAAGTTGTTCAAAATTTCATGTTTGTTATGATTCTGGAAAATTATTTTAATATGAATAAAATTTATTTTAAAATGTGAACTAATATATACATAGTTATTTTTGTGTATATGCTTATTAAAACATTTATGGACAAAAGTTGAAATGAAAAAACAAATCTGAGAATATCATTCTTTATTCTATTCATAGAAATACTATCTGAATGTATCCTGATCTGTATAACGATAAATATGAAGTTGCTTTTTCTTGGACATAATGTTATTAAATCGCTAATAAATTAATTCGAAAATCTGAAAAATCGAGACTTTAATAAATAAACATCGAGAAATATAAACGTGTGCATTATTATTATAATTAAAGCAGCATTTCATTATTTCAGTTCTTTGATCTTTAATGAATATTCCGCTAAATGGTGGTTTTATCGCATTTAAAATATATTCATTAATGTTCTAAATGCAATAAAAAAACTTTTACCAGTATGGTATCCTAAATATATATTTAAGAAACAAATTGTCTAAAATCTTATGAATAAATTTTCCATGATCAAAGAGATTATACTGTATTTTAAAACACTATGAATATAACATTGGTAACTTAAAATAAATCTGAAAATATTTTAGACATTCTGATATTCGGAATTTATTTTGAAATATACGATAATATCTATGTTCATGCAATTTTTTTCATATTTCTTGTGGATAAAACATCTTAAAAAAACTGAAAATAATTATAATAAATGAAATTATAATCTTGTATTAAAATTCATATTTTGTTCATAAGAAATTTAAAGAAAACGTTTTTCTGAAGAAGGTAAATAAATATTTTGCTAATAAATTATAATAGTTTTTCTCTAACGATCTTATGCGATGATCCAACGAGTTGGAAGAAATTATAATTTAATTTAAATATAAATAAAATATACTGCAAATTTTTCAGTGGATCTCTGAGACTAGAATCATGCAGTAAATTTGCATTATTATTATTAGTTATATAAATTTGCTTATATATGTTGATTTGAATGACATTCATAAATTTTATTCAAGTCACAAAATGTTATCATATTTTCATTCAGATAGATATCATTATAAAGTTTTTTCTTGCTTGATATGTTCGCCATAATATCAAGAAAAATTTATAATAACTTCCTTTTGAATTAAACATTGTAATCATCGGTAACAACTGAATGAAAAAATATGCTCAATTACGTGAAAAAAATCTAGGATCTGAATAGCAGAATCTCTTGGGATTTCACTGACGATGAATCTTCCGATTCATTTGTCATATAAAAAAATGGGATAACGATACCATGAAAAATTATTTGAATAGAAGTAGGCCTACTAAAATTTACTCTTCGACTTTTATGATCATTTTTATCAATTTTGATCCAACTCAAGTTCATTCGACCGCAATATTCATACTCATTGTCCATTTATCCGTTAAAAACAATCACTTTTAAACCTTAATATTGTGCTCCGGTCTCATTTTAAATATGATTTAATATTATTTTATACTTATTAATTTATATGCATAAATAATAATAATTTTCAATGTTAAATTTCTTAAGCCTTTTACTTATATTGCCTAGAATTATCATATATAATTCATTCCAGACAATAAATATATTATTATATTCATTTATTTCAGCTTGAGGATAAAACAAGCTTTCTGTTTCATTCTAAATAAGTTATTCATGCAGTACTTAAATTTTATACGTGTTACACTAACTGAATAAACTAGTTAATGGTTATGAATAATTTAATGTCAAAAATTTGCTATTTGAGTAATGATTTCAGTTATTTTTTTATTAGAATATTTATTTTTTAATTTTAAACTTTGAAATAATAAAATTACTTTGCTTAATTAAAAAAAATAATGTTTATAATTTTTATTTTAAAGAATTAATAAAATATCAATAATGAGAGATATTTCAGTAGAACGGCAAACCTACGTTTAATTATTTTTTTCTATACAAAAAGTATTTTCTCTTTGATAAATGTATTCTTTAAAATATCCGTTTAGGAAACAACAACTGAGGAAAATCTGACATGTCTGGATTTCCTCAGTTGTTAACTCGGAAGAATTGTCTCAGAATTGCTATCTATTTGAAAAGTAGCTATTTCGGCAATTTCTGTATTAGGTAAAGAATATTTCTTTTAAAAAATCCGTTTTATATGTTATCTTCTAAATATTTATTTGTTTTAATAATCGATGATTTAATGGGATAGATACGAAAAATTATTAATTCAAACTAAAAGTTTTTCTCAGAAGAAATTTAAAAAATTATGCATAAGTATATCAATTGCAACAAATGTTTATAAGTTCTATAATTCAATTTCAAACATTTATGTGCCTTTTCTCTTTAAGCTGTAAGCTTAAATTTTTATACATTTATAACTTTAAAGAATAAATGTGATTTCCGGATTGATATAGCTGTAAAAATGAAATAATAATCCGATAAGATTATTCCAATAAAAACAACATGTAGTATAATAAATTTCTATCGATTTATCGTAAACGGATTTACATGGTCTGAAACAAACATTGAATAAAAATATTACGTATGAATACTTTATCATTTTTTTAGTCTTTATCGGAAGTACCTTCTGTTCAGATCATAAAGTCAAAGTTAACTAAATGTTTTCTATGGAAAAACATTAATTACATTCAGCTTTTCAAGTCAACATCCATTTAGCAAATGTATTTTTATCTTATATATATATATATATGTTTGGAAGCATATTTGTCTTTTTTATAGTTGAATTTGCTATTCATTTATATCAAAGATAGCGTACAAGGTTATTTTATCGTTCTTGCAGATGTCTTCTTATCTTCTTTCTGAAAGACTTTTGATTGATGAAGTCAGTGTTGCAGAACTGTAGACTCAAATTCATATAAATGAAAATTTTCACTTTCTTCTGGATTTCCGACAACTCGCATTAGAAATGAATTTTTATATTAAAAAAAAATGCTAACGTTCTTGTCTACTAGCTTTTTAATGAAGCAAAAAGATATTTGATAAATTTTCTTTCAGATTTAACTGATTTATTCATTTGTCAAATAGTAAAAATTATATTTTCCCTAATTATAATGTTTTTAACTAGTATATTACATTATCTTGTCTCAAATAACTTATTTGGGAGAACAAGTTAATAAGTAAATAATTAAGATGTATAAAAAAATATTGTTTACTCATAGTTATCTGTTTACCAATATACAGTGATATTATTATAGTGATACTTATTCTTTTAAATATATATTATACCGAATTAATATATTAATAAACACTATATATTGTATGTAATATAGGCCCTATTGTGTGATAAAGTAATTTAAAAAAAGAATAAAAAATAAAAATTATAGATGAAATTTGAGGAATATTATAGATTAGAAAATTAATGATCATTCATAAGAATGCAACTCTTATAAGAATGCAAAAACTAACAATTGATCGTTTAGTTTTCTGTTCACGAGAACTTTTTTAAGTTAAGTTTCTCATGTTTAATAATTAAATTATATTTTAATAAATCCAAATTATATTTTTAAATCCACTTATTTAAAAAACTACCACCATAAGTTGTGAAGAACTCCTTCGAACTGTATGTCCATAAGCTCGAAGGAGTTCTTATTTATTATTATTCTAGTTAAATTTCTAGATTTTTTACAAGTAGGCATTGTTCTAGCATAAACTGCATTTCGTTTTATTTAATTAGCATTTTCTTTAATGTATTTAGAAGTTGCATAATTCTCTCTAAATTTATAGCATTACATAAACTTATGAAAATTTTATAGCAAAGTGCTGTAAAGATCATAAATCATTTTCTTAAATAAATTATTAAGCGAGGAATCTAAAAGCAGAATATTTCTTTTAAATAACGATAGTTCTTTTTTAAGTTAAGCTCAAACTTAACTAAAAAATATTATTTGTTAGATAGGATATTCGGATTTTTTAAACTAAACAAGTATTAGTCATAAAGGACTATACTATATTTTTTCGTTTTTGTTGTTTGTGTTTCTGAAAAAAAGTACAGTACAAAACGATCATCCTTCTAGCCACAAGAAGAAAGGGGAATCGTTTTTATTAATTAAGGATTATAGTTATTTACAAAATTATTATCGTCGGATTAATATTACAAAATAAACTTAATAATACCAACTTGAGATTTATCAAGTTATAATTATTGAAATTTAAAAAAAAAACAAACTGTTCATGTTTTAATAAAAGTACATTATAAAAGGCAAAAATATAAGACTCAAAATTTGATGCGTAACCAACCTAAACCTTTAATGAGTAATGATATATTCTGTCATTTTTAAAAGACAGAACTTCAAAATTTTGAATAAAGGAAGTTCTTATTGATCAGACTTTCAGGTTGTCTATTGAATTTTTGTGACAGAAATTGTCTTTCAAGACTTTTCAAGGAAATGTTTGATAGTTTTTCCTATACTGTTTCCATGCTTAATCAATGGTATTTTTACAAATTTATCTCTTTTATCTTTAATTCATTCCATTCAAAAATGGAATAAAAATATATATGAATTAAATTTTTCCGTAGTTGTCTATCATCGCAATAATTCGCGTATATATATTAAGTGATTTGAATAAAATTTACGTATTTTATTAAATCATTCTAGAAAACTAATTCTATTAAAATGATTGATAGCGGGTCAGTATTATTAATGTAATAAACTAAAAGATATCCACATATTTTTGGGAAATATCTCTGGTAAACATCATCAAATCTGAATGAAATACAGTCCATTGAAGGGCAAATGTTAAGCCCTTATTAATAGATCTTCACTTTTAAAATGATCGATTTATTTATAGTTTAATAATTGATATCATGTATCAAATTCTTTCCAGATGAAAGTTTTTCGGAATTATATTGCAAACTGAATATAAACACATCTGTGAAAAGAACTTTACTCCACATGTTAGTGTACCAAGTGATGTGTTAACGACAAAAGTAATTCAACTGTGTCCTTTTCTGCATTAGGATAAGGAGATACAGGTTGTTAGTGTCTTGACATAAAGATCTACTTTATTAAGCCTTCTAATCAAAGTTCGCCTTGAAATTCTCCTTCCAGTAACTTCAGCGAATTTGGAAATAAGCTGAGAATGGAATATATATTATGACGTTTAGTGATTATTTGCAGATAATAGTCATATTGAAGTCTTGCGACAAAAGAATTTCTTTAAGAGCTCTTCTAGCGATTCTCCTGTATCCTGAAACTATTTCTATAACCTTAGGAAGATTACCTCTCAGGAAGATTATGTCATGAATGATGATTTGATATTACCATGATATCAAATCATTATTCATGATATAATCTTCCTGGAAGTATCGGTTTGACTTCAATCCCATCTCCATCAATCCAATAGCACGCCATGGCAAAGAATCAGCTAAATTTGATGTCTGTTAGACCTTTTTAAGACTATTCCAGAATTTCAGCTGAAAGTTCCAAAAATAAAAACAACTAGAGCTAAGCTATAGGAACACTTTTAAAGCAATTCGATATTTACTGAATCTGATGTTTTAAACATTATTTACATATTTAGCTTGCTTTTAAATATGTCTTCGTGATTTTTTTTATTTTATAAAATATTATGTAAGCTTATCTTGTATTTTCAGAATTCATATTTAAATATTTTAAAAATTATGAAATACGATTTGAAATTTAAGTTTTGCCCTTTAGTATGTATATATATATATGTGTGTGTGTGTGTGTGTGTGTGTGTGTGTTTGTGTTTTATTGGAATTTTATAGGGAATCAAGCCTATTGAAAATGATCGATATTGGAACTTATCTGGGTGTCAAAACAACATATGATATAAATATTGTGTACTGTATTATTCAATTTTTAATGAAATTCGCATATATTATTATTGGAGGATCAAGTGTGCTAAAAATGTGAATATGTATAATATTAAGAATATGTATATTTACATGTGAAAATAACAAAAATCTGTTAGACTCTAGCGGATTTTGATCATTTCACATGTAAATATGAGATACAGCGCTTAATTTTCAGAAATCATATCTCGAATTCCAATTAAAGTAAACGAGAATAAGGGAATTAAATTTCATCAGTTTAATTGCAATTGATTTTTCTCCAAATATGATTTAGTAAACAATTCAAAACTGCATAAAATGATTTTTCGTTCATCCACGAAAATTATCCATAATACATACGTGCTTCTAACAAAAACATGTTAGAAAAAAATTTAAGCAATTATAGAAAAATTTGTTCTGAATTATATTTTTGAATATAAAAGTTCTATATAAACATCTATAGTAGACAAAATACAACCTTTCTGTTAAAAAAATGTTCCGTTTAAAATTTTATTAACTGTATACAAATTTAACTTTTTGCCTCAGGTAAAAGTATTACAAGTGAGAAGTGACTTCTTTAGAAAATGAAACTAGCAAAGTTGAACTATACTAAACTGATGCATTATGCAATAATTTGAGACCACAAAGGACATTTTTTTATGTAAATAAAAGTCTACAAGGCGACGGTGAACTCTTTCCCAGTAAAAAAATATAAAAAAGTTTAATGTGCAAGAATGCGTATTGCTTTAATATAATTTAAACTAACTCTTTTAAAAATTTAAAAACTTACAGCTTACATTTTATACGTTTTTCTTAATCTTTATGGCAGTTTTTACTCTATTTTAAATTTTTGTTGCATTAAAATTCATGAAATATTAACAAAATTATGTAGAATACCATTTGTTTCCTCAAATAAATTCAAGTGAGTACATTGCTAACATGAATTCTGATAGGAAAAATAATAAATCAATATTAAGTAATAGTAATTCTCTGACAATCGAGATTAAATATATCCCCGATGCAACAGCAGATTTAAATACATTCTAAATATAAAAAATTTTAAATATAGTCATATATTATAGAGAAGCACCTATTCTGCTAAAATGGGATGGAGAACTGCTTTACTCTAGAGGAAACAAGATTAACATTTGCGAATTAACTTAGTCTCCTAATATTAGAGCACATTACAGATAAGGGAAACTGTGCAAATTAAGTATCAAATAGAGCCATTAGTGTAAGATTGAATAACAATTGAATATGGGTAATTAGAATTATATTTAAAACTTAATTTTCCATATAATTTCTATAGGTAAGCATCGAATTTTACAACAAAGCTGCAATATTTATAGTTTTTCGTATCGTAGAATATACATTGACTGCAAACATCATTATATATAACTTTTATTAATTGTTGAAAAATATTCGTGCCGTTGTATCAAATATATTTAAATATTTAAATTTGTTTTTTTTATTTTATGGTAATTTATGTTTTATTAGACAAAAGAGATGTTATGAGCAAAACAGTTACAGATTTTTTTATTTTTAATGAGAACACTTTCGGTTCATTCTAAATGGTATGTTGTTATGTGCTACATGATTACATCCGGTACATTTCGCTTAAATTCTATTAAAAATTTCCTCTATGAATAAAAACAAAAATATTTAGCAATTATAATAATCTCTTCCGCTTTTTCATTCAAATGTTGTTAAAATTTACTTCCGAAATATTTTATTAAACAGCATTAAATTTATATACTTCGTATGTAAATTATATTCTATGAATTTCCTCCAATTACTGTAATTCTTTATTCATCCTACAACTACTCGATGTAGATTAAAAAAAAATTAAACATTCATGCATTTTAATATCCTATAGGCTTTGTTTATTAACAAAAAATCAAAAATATTTTTTTCCCGAGTGAATTTTAAGACGATTTTTATTTTAATAAATAAATATCTGATCTAGCTCAGTAAAAAGAAGAAAGTATGAACTAAAAATTTATCAACGAAGCAAAAGAAATCAGTCCAAAAAGCATAAATAAAACCTTAACATTTTCTTTGAAACTTTATTCTTCTTCTATAATTTTCTTTGAAACTTCATTCTTTTTTAATTTTCTATCAATTTTTTTTTTATATTGTAAAAGAATTTTTTATAAACTTTATTTCTTATTAACACTCGCAACCTTTCGAGAATATTCTACATTTCAAAAAGAATTATAGCAAAAGAAAACATATACTTTATAAAATTTTAAGATTGTGTTCGAACAAACTTACTGAAATCTAATTTATCTTTAAAAGAAATTCTCTGTAGGATTTTATCAATAAATTCTCTCCTAAATAGAAAAACGGATAACGTTTAAATTCATTTGATGTGACTTGAGACATGTGGGTTCTATTGAGGGAAGTAATATTTTTCATTATATCTCTGTCGAAGACTGTTATCAAGCTAGGACCCTGGACTTGCACCAAACCACAAGTTTAATCATTTCAATTCAAAATAGAATCTTTTAATTATCACAATTAATATAATTTATCGAATGTAGTTCAATCGTTATTAAATTGTATTAAGTTAACGTTTTTTTACTTAAATTATTAAATTTTTAGCAGTTATATAAGTACTATTATTTTACAAATAATTAATTAATTAAAAGCATTATATTTTATCTTCATTCTTTTATTTTAAAATATTATTTGAACATAAAAAATAAGATAATTTAAAGTAGATAGAATTATTCACAATAAAACAATTTTTATAATAATAATTGCTTTTATAACAAATCAATTATTATTATAAAAAAATTAGTGATGATAAACTGTTAACAGTTAAACTTTCCTCATATAAATTAAAAAAAAAAAATTAAATTGCAAAAAAAAAAGAAAAATTGTGGATATCTTTATGTTTTCAATCTGTTAATAATTCGAGATTAGATATGAATAAGTAAATATAATTACAATAAAATGTTTTAATTGAATGAATTAGAAAAAAATTACTTTTGAATATCATGCATGGAGCAGCTGCAATCAGTTCCATGATTCTTTTTTTTTCCTCTCTTGAATGCTATTTTAGAAAGCAAATTTTTCTTGACGTCTTTATATAGATACTTTTAGATTTATAGAAATATTTTTAGAATAAATGTATATAAAAATATATTATATTAAGTAGGTTTGACCTAGATTGAAAAATTAATCGATAAAATCACTTTCAGTATACAAGTGTTTAAGAAATAATATCTCATTGTCCTCATTTTCGTCGATTAATAGAACTTTAATCATTTTAGTATATTTAAATGCATAAAGCTTTAAAATGATATTTAATTATTATAATTTTAGCCTGTATGTTTAACAAATTAATGATCTTATTTTATCTACATTAAAATCTATTATAATAATCAACCTTGCTCTGATTGAATGAATAATATAAAATATTTAAAAATTTTGAATAAAATATTATACACTAATTAATGATTAATAAAAATATAAATAATCTGAAGAATAGTAACATTGGTTGCTCTAATTTTGTCTTGTATTATTGTATTTAATTAAAAATTATGATTTCCGGTCCTTTGGATATTATAAATTTCAGTTTTTTTGAAAACTTTTAGACAGATTAGTATTTAAATATTATCGGCAATAAATGACTAAAGTCAAAGCTTCATGTAATAACGAAAATTTTAAGATCCTTTCAGATTTTTCTGGCCAATTTCCACCGAATCATATAATAATAAATATATTATTCGTGTTTGCAACTGCAATAAACTCGGAATGTTTTCCTCCTAGTCATTATTTATTAAAACTCGTAAAACAGTGCTAGCAAATCTCCAAAAGAAAAAAAAAGATAATTATAGTAAAGCTACGAGTGCAATATCAATATATAAATGAAAAACTCTATAAATTTTTTTTTTATAGAATTACCATTCTGTTCTGCAATATTCGCATAAAAATTCCGTTATTATTTTTTAATTCGACTAATTTGTTGCTTTACTTCTATCCTTTTATCGTCTTGAATACCTTGTTAAAAAGAGGAAATAAAAATTAAATAATAGACTAGAATTGTGTGAATCGATAAAATGCGTGACTAGTTTCTTTGAAAATGCCGAAAACACCAAAAACTCTAATTACTAGCATCAGATTTTCTTATAAACTAAAAATTATTTTAAGTATTTTGAGTTAGGAATAATTTTGGCAATAATTAATCTATTTATATTTTCTAAATAATCTAATATTGAACAAAATATAAATTTAAATATAATTAAATTACTTTAATAATATTTCATTTCCGTGTAACACTGATTTGCTCCAATTCTATTAAAAAATGCACCCTTGATTTTTATAATGTGTAAAATGATTCGATCTACTGTAATATGATTACAGTTCTACATTGAATATAAATTTAAAAAATTTCTGCAGTTTTATAGCCTGTAGGCCTATATTAAGAGAAAACAAAAGAAATTACTGTATCAATTTTTTTTTGCAGAATACTTTTACATTTTTTAACATAAAATGAGACTTTTAGTTTTTAAATATTATATATAGTGAAAGGGAACTAATTTTGTTATGAAATTATTGAAAGAGCCAGTCAGTTCCTTTAGAAAATATCATAATATATATTTACTTGCAGACACATTTGTTCATTTTTTTCTGTTTGTTAATCCAAATTGAAAATTAATAATATATAAATACAGTAACACAGTATGCACATTCTATAGAGAAATTTATTCAGAACTATTCAATATATGAAAATAGGTGAAGTTAAGTTCAAACGATTTAAGATGATTGCCAAGTTTTTAAGTGTACAATATGTGAGATACTGTATTAAAATAATGTTATGAATAAAATTTATCATCATTTTTAGCATTAAAAATTTATTTTATTAAAATGTTTAATATTCGATATAAGAAATAGTTCTAGAAAGAACTAATAGTATATTTTCTGAGCATTTCCATTATTTTAGAACAATTAAAGATTTTCACTTAAAATATGTCATTAATCTTAAAGGAGGACACTGAAAAAGAAGTCGGACTATGAAATAGTCCAACTTTGGGTCTACTGTATATTATCTTCAATTTTAAATACTAATCTGTCTAAAAGTTTTCAAAAAAACTGAAATTTATAATATCCAAAGGACCGGAAATCATATACTGTGTATTATAGTTTCCTAACAGGAGTATCTTGAAAACTTTGAATATCTGCCATTTTTTTTCAACCATACCATAAATCTTCATAAAATGGAAACTTTTGGTATAATAGAAATATGTATTGTGAGATAATATGCTTGAAAAACATAACATTGAGGTCATTTTTATTGCAAAACATGCTTACAAAAAATCTATAAAGTACTTTTCAGATGAATTTAGATGAAAAATTAACAGTTATAAGAACAAAACTGATATTTTCCACATAGAAATAATGTTTCGCATAAAACTGTTTTCATTAAATGTCATTTCCCTAGAACATAACATCATATTATAGAGAATAAACTATATTATATGATTTTATTAATTTACTTCTACAATGCTGATGCTCGTCACTTAACAACCGAGTTCCGTTCTCATGAATTGATCATAAAACATATTGGAAGGTAAGCCAGTAACTGTTCGCATATATTTAGAAAAAGTTACTCGCTTAAGTTGTCATGGCTATAAAGACATTTATATCTTAATTATGCACAAAGTATTTTTCTTCATCAGATTTTTGGAACTATGAGTTTCATGCAATAGAAGTCGTAAGCGACGCATATGGGCGAAAACCAAATTTTCCATTAAAAAAAAGTCATAAGCTCGGACGTAAGTTTGAGCAGTCGTTAAACAGGTAAATCGTTAAATAAGGAATACCTGTATTATACATATATAAAATTGCAAAAATTTTGTGTAATATTTATATATCTATATATAAAAACATTTTACAACATTTCCAATTATAAGATGTAATTAGAAAAGATAAATTAGAAGTAGATGAATGAATTTAATTAAATGAACATCGAGGTACGAATATTCTAAGAAGAAATAAGAAAAACGACAATAATAATGAAGTAAATTCTCATGGGAAAAAGAAAAAGGGATCCTGTAGTTCATTTTAATAAAGAATAAAAAAAAAATCAAGAAAAACAATCAGGCATGTTTCCACGTAGATATCTGTGTAACAAATAAATCTGAGATTGAAAAATGAAGCAGAAGGTTGCAATTTGTTTAACAATTTCAGTGTTATACAGTACATACTATATATTTTTAGATCGTTTTTCTTTGAAGGAAAAATAAAAAACATGAATAACTTTTGAATTTTACAAAAGAAAATACTGCATAAGAAATGCATAGAATTTTATTAAAAAATAACACATGAATCTAAAATTTTCTCGAAGATTTTACCATATTCATAGAATTTTTGAACAAATTTTATGTTTTATTTATTTGGTTGGAAAAGAGTAAAATCACAATCATTTAGTTCGATTTACAGAGAAATTTTCAACTTTGATATACAAATATTATTCAATTGAAAACTCTCTTATGTAATACAGTATTTAGATTTGTATTATTAGAGAATACAAAGGTAGTGCCATAAAAATGCAAGCCTCGGAAATCCTAATTGATTTCCAATATTCGAAACGAAATGTGTTAAACTGAATATAAATTGAAGATATTTGAATATTTAGAGACAAATAATTACTTTAAACAACCTTGCGATATATTATATGAATAATTAAAAATTAGCATTTATTTTTTTATTTTTACATAAAATGAATTTCTAAAATTTTGCATATGCAATCTTATATTTCATCAATGTATATGTTTCGTGAATTTATTTCCAAGTCAAAATAGTTAATTTCCACAAAAATAAAAAAATGATTGTGCAAAAAAAAATATATTCCGAATTTGAATAAAATCATAACATATATATGAATTTATTTTAAGATATAATTAAACTGAAAAATGAAAAAAATATTATAAATAATTTTTAATAATAATATTATAATTTATTGACATGTAAAATTGATATTAAATGTTAATAGGTATCTATATAGTTTACAAATATTCCGAGGAATCCGAAATAGGTCGTCGTGCCTCTAGTTCTTACTTTCCTGAAAATTTATTCAAGTTTAGTATGCTCTTGATAAATATTACTGGTTAAAAATCATGTCTATAAAATAAATCTAAAATCCTCTCAGATATTTTTATTTGTATTAAATAATCACAGAATAAAAATAGTTCAATGAGTTTGTAAAAATGAATTTTATTTTCAATGTACTATGCTTGATTTTGATAGATAAATGAAAACATTCACTTTTTTCGAAATTCTCATTTATTATTTGCAAATTTTACTTCCAATGAGTATCTGTGTAATAAAAACTTCGTCCCTCATAGTTACCAAACTGGTAATAGTAATGAATTGGCAATAAGTTATGCGTTAAAAATTATGCTTTAAATTAATGACGAACGACAAAATCAACGATTTTGAATCAGAATTAAAAAATATAAATAAATCAAAATTTTAATAAGCATTAACAAAAAAATATCAGATGCAGTCAGCAATGATAAATCTCATGAAAAACTTACGTAATACAGTACTGTATTTATCTGAATCGATTCGCATTATATCCTTTCAATCTCTTTTCATAGAGTTTTGTATATTCCTATATGAATGTATAATAAAAAGTTTTTTTTGAATGAATTTTAAATTGTTATTTTTTGGATAGTTATAAACGTTATTAGTACTGTATTAAAAATAAATGTTGAATTTATAATAATTAAACGAATTAAATTCTGGAGATTTAATAATGATTAATTCAAAATTCAAAAAAAAAAAAAAAAAAAAAACGAAAGGAACATGTAAAGGTATGCAACTTCAGTTTCTATATCTGTTGAATTTATATTAATACTGAAACAAAAATCAATACAGTATAACGTCAAAATGGAATAAATTGTCTTTGAACTTAAATAAGTTATGAATTATAAAACGATGTGAAAGTGTTTAATCAACTTTCGCTTTGGAGAAGTTTCATATTTCAATTCCCGAAACACATTTACTTTCAAAATTGATTATAACTTAAATGTAAATCCTTTAAATCAACAATCACTTAAAAACTAAATCTGTAGTTCTATATTAAACTTAGGAATAAATCTTCATTACTTATTTTATATTATCTTGTCATAATGTCTGTTTTTAATTAAAACAAAGAGAGCTTATGTTATCATTTTATATTTATTCCAACTTTTCTATCTTATCTCTCTTTTTTACTGCAAAAATATAGGGTATGTATAAAATCGTAAACTTGCATCTAAATTTGAAAATATAAAGCTTTTATTTTGTAAATATATTGTGTAGTGTTGTGCATTATATTGTTTAAATAGTGTTGTTGCATTGCCCATAAGAAAATAAAAGTTGTTATATGAGACTGTATAAAGCTGATAGCCTACTGCATTGTTCAATAAATAAAGAAAGTATATTAGTAGTTTCATCAGTAAGTTTTTCTTATAATTTTACTTATTACTGTATTATAGAAGTTATTAGAATATTCAACTAGAGATCTTATTCATTCTGACAGAAAATTTGCTAGAAAATATAACGTTAATGAATAAATAGATAGAAAATTTATTAGATTTTTAACTATTCAATTTTTACCATTAAAATTATTAAAAATATAAATTTTATTTTGTTTCTTACAATTATCATATGTAATCTTGCTTAATTTTATGATTAACGGAATAAATTTAGTTTAAAATGTTTTTAAAACAATTTTTTCTGAAGGATTTTGAAATGCTTTTCAGTTTTTTCGTAAAATAAAAAATATAATAGTTTCATTAGAATTGCAAGTGAAAATAAATCAAATTTATAGGCCAAAGTTTATATTTTGCGCTTTATATTCATATGTTTGTAAGTATTTCAAATACCGTATATGAATGCAAAATGCAAAGTACCGGTACTTTATAGTTAATAAATCAGTAAATATCATGCAAATGATAATTTTTTCATGTTCCAAGTTTTAACATAATTATTATGTGATTGTATTTTTATATTTATTATTATTTAGTGTAGTGTATGCTTTTGCAGTTTCAATAGTCACGACAAAATTGCTTCAAGTCATATAATATGCCTGGCACTTTGTTAGTTACTTAACGCATAAAATAATGCAGTTTTCTTTGAATAAAAATTTGTCTGTTATAAAAATAAACTAGATAAATCCGTATTCATTCTATTTTTAGCAGTTTGTAGATTGCAGACAATTGAATGAAGTCGAAAAAAGGAACAATATTTTATGAATAATTTAATGAAAATAAATTTTCTAAAAATTAACTATTTCATTACTTGAATTAATTTTTGTTATTTTATATTACATATATATATAAATACGAAAGAGAAAATTTGTATTTTGAATTTTTAGAATATCTGGGAATGATAACATAACATCATCATCCTGATTTAGTTTACTTGGATGTTAAAATTGCTAAACTGAAAATGAAATAAAAATGACGAACAAATTCTTTTTTTACTTTACACACAATTTATTTTAGTTACACTGAGTTCTTTTTTTCACATAAAAAAGCACTTAAGTATGCTCTAGAATTTAATCACATTTTAAACAAAGAGAAAGACTATTTTTACAAAGAACAGCTATGTAAAACAAACTATGTACAGATACCTGTTGACCATTTTGTAATGAAATCCAACTTTTTCCAATATTGTTGAATAAAAGTTGTATTAAAAAATGCGAAATTATATGCAACATGCTGAAATCTGCTCCATAAAAAGTCAAAATAATGAAACTTCTATTATTTTTCTTTTTTTTTTTTAAATTCTGTATTGCTGAAAATAAATTCCTAAGGAAAATTCAGTTTAATTATAATTTATGAATATTTTTACATTTATGATAAATAATTATATCATATTTTGCTAAGCCAAACATTATTTGAATTCATAAGAACTTGACAAAAAATTTGTATAGTATTATTATTTGGCATTTAGTTTTATGAATTTTACCCATTAATTTTAAACTTGTAAATTAAAATATATAAATTTTTCATTGACTAACTGCAAAATAAAATGTAGTATATATTTAGAATAACAAATTACAGTGTTGGCAAAAGTTATAATGCTTTATTTATGCTTTGAAGAGATAAAAACACTAAAATTATTGAATAGATCTATAATTAGTTATATCATGAATAATTACGATATTATAATTAATTGAGTTTATGAATAATTTAATTCAGTTTAACATTATGTTTATAATACATACTTTAGCATTAATTTAATAGATTAAAAATTATCGAGGTTCAACTCAAAAAAACTGATTAAGAAATGCTAATCACTATGAAGATAAATTTTGTCTTCTAACAAGTGATATCAAAATGGCGCAGAGAATCATACAAAACAAAATTTATTTAATTGAAAATAGATGACATCGGTATCAGAATTTTGCGAAATCAAAAACCCATCGTTGGAGCAAGAGCACATATTTATTTTTATATAATTCCGATGCCACATGTTTCCAACATCTGTTACCATAATCTGTGAGTAGTATCGACATTATTTGAATCAGCTTTTTATGATGTCTTTAATAAAAAAATTTCTAGGATTATATTTAAAAATTTATTTATATTTTGCATATTTTATATAATATTATATTGAATTGCATAATTATAACTATTGATTTATATCGTTTCGACTATTGAAAATTCTAAATGAAAGATAATGTTTGAGGCTTTAAATTACTGTTAGTAAATATCATGTATTACATGCTCTTATATTTAGCGTTTTTAAAATTTTCACTGTATTTTTTTTTTTTATGTTATTGAGAACTTTCTTATAAAAATTATCACGACGGTATATTTGATATATTATAGTGATAATTTTTTTGACATTCGATTTTTCATTGGATTTTTGTTTTCATCCGATATAATAGCTTAAATTTGTTGGCTACGTATGAAGGCTCTATGTTTGTAGTCATTTCAAAAAGAAGATCCTTCGAAAAAAATCACACAAAATAAAATTTAATATGAAATTTTTCCCAAAGCAAAACATTTTTGAAGTCCTTAAAAATGGCTATATTAAACATAAAATTACTGCGTTTAAATTTAGTAAATAATATGACATAATTTTTGAAATTTTTGAAATTTATATAAATCAGTAATTATTAAACACTGAAGCATGCTGCTATCAGCTTAAAATATTTAATGCCATACAAATACTACAATACAGTAGATCTATATGATTAGAAGTTAATTTAACAAAAATTATTAAAATTTTTAATATAATAAACTATACATTTTTTGAAATCTATATATCATTTTAATAAAATTTTAATTGGTTTTAATTAAAAATAAAAAAATAATTCTTAATTATATTTTTGAAATTTTATCAAATATATATTTTATACAAACTTTATTTCTGAAATAAATGAAATTTCTATTTAAATTTTATAATTTCTTCAAAAAAAAATTCAAATAAATTACTTTTCCTTTTTTTAATATTTAATAAATCTTTTCTTTTTTGTAGTATTTTATATTATAAATTTATAAAAATTACATTAATTTATAGATTCTCTACTTTGATAATGTTAAGAATAAAATATAAAAATTTCTGTCCAGATATTAAAACAACAAAAAATCAACTTTAAATTATTATAACATAAAATTGGGATTTAAAATTTTAAACTTTAGTATTTAAAATTAAATTTTAGTAAATAATATTATGGATCATTATAATATGCTCTCAATATTATAAATGAGTATAATAAAACAAATTTAATTAATATTTAAATAAACAGTTTTATCGAATAATCAAGAAATTTATGAGAAAATTTTTCTTTAGTTGTGCATTTGTCTATCTAACCGTTCGAATTCACATCGATAACATTTATGAAATAATCCCAATTCAGCTTAAAATTTCACATAGTGTGTCAAACACGGATTAACTAAACTTCTGCAGGAATTGCGATTTAATCTTCCTATCATCATCGTTATGTATCTAATGTGTCATAACTTTCATAACTCAATTGAAATTCTTCTAAGCAGCTGTATCATGGTATAATAAAATTCTTTAAAAATATGTAAACAGCCAAGGAGATAATTTATTACTATAGTATTTTTCTATTTTTCTGTTCCTGAGTTAACTCTGTTTTTTACTCTTTAAAGTTTATTATAAATTTAAATTAAATCATCTCAAGAACTGAAAAGAAGAGATAAGATAAAAATACAGTATCCAGGTAGTTTAAATGCATTTATATATATATATTGAAGTTAGAATTTTTAAGTAGTCTGTACCTTGGCAGTTTTATTGATTGAGACACTTCTAGGTCGTCTTGTTTACGCAGTACGTATGACGCCTAATCTCTTTCAGTAACGACCGATCTATATCAGTAGTAGTTTATAGTTGCGACATATAGTTGCATGTTCGATGTTGCTAGGGTGACAAGCATATTCTTTGCTAGAAATTAATCTAAAATATTAAAGTAAATCATTTCAAATGCTTAATATTTCATAAAATTTTAATAATTGTAATATATGCCAATAATTTCTCTAAATATTAAAATCGCTTTAAATTATAAACGCAATAATTATTTTTACATGCAAATATATTTGATTAATATTCTTATACTCGTACTATATTTAATCGAACAGTATTTGATTACTAATTAAATTATTTAATAACTTTCGTCTTATTAATTTTATACGCTTTGATGAGTCTAAATCAAAGAATATGCTTCATTTGATACACTAATTTGAATAAAGCTGTTATAAATTCACTGTAATTTTTTTATAGTTTACTCAGATTTAATTAATTAATTTTAACGGCTGAATATTATTAAAATTTTAGAACATTGTAGCGTAACAAAATTATAATTAATTATTGTTTATTTTTCTTTCTAATTAAAGGAAAATTTTTATTTAAATAAATAAAATTTCTAAAAATTTTATTTATATATAAAAATTAAATAATATGTTAATATGATTAACTTGAATGTTTTAAAGCAATCTTATATAAAAAATACTTTAATTTTTTAACTCATAACAATATAATTTATGCGATATTGTTATAATAAATAATTTATAACAATATCTTATAATAATATAAAAATAATTTTGTAAACAATAATTATTATTATAGCTTAGGTATTGTTTTCTCTCTCAGATTTCATTCAGAAAATCATCGAAATATTTTAAAAGTTTAATTTAAAACAATTCGAAAACATATTTTTGCTGAAAAATAATCTAAAAGTAAAATAAACAGCATCAATCTTCAGAAGATAAAACTATAATTGTTGTTTAAAAATGAATTAATTGAAATATGAAATATTAATATTGCATTTTTAATATTTATTAGAAAATATTCAATAAATATTAAATAAGATATGTTAAATAAAAGCAAAAAGTTTCAGACAAGCAATTTTTGATATAGCATTATTACAAATTATTGAAAAAATAAAAAATAAAAACAATTATTTTTTATGTACTCTACTTTATTTACAAACTGAAAGAATGATTAATTTGGCAACTAAAAAGAAATGACGTGGTATTAAATATTAAACATTTTTTTGTAATAATTTCTCATTTCAAAATGTATGTTTAATCTGCTACGAACCGAATTAATTAAACTATAAAAAAAGCAAGTGTACTTTCTTTCCAGTTGTATTTTTGATATATCAGATTAATCGCCCTATCTGTGGGAAAAAATGGCAATTTTTTAAGAAAAATCTAAAACTAATATTGCTTTAAAAAAAGAAAAATATATATATTCTCACTTTTATCACAGTTTAACTCCTAAAAGTAATTTTTGTACACAACACCTTATATAAACAATATTTTATTATTTTTTAATATATTGCATCTCAAACAAAATTTTTCTTCTGAGTGTTTCACACAAACAAAAAATTTGTTTTTCTATTTTATAAATTTTGTATTACAATATTTATCTAAGACAATAAATAATTTAAATATTTATTTAATACATTATTAATAAATAATATTTTTATGATTATTCCAGTAAGACAATTAGGGCACTCTTGTACTTACACTAGTCAATGCCGCTTTTTTGAGAAACATGCCATTTGCTTAGATGGTTTTTGCGCTTGCTCCAAAGGTTACTATTTAAGGAGGGATCTAAATGGAAGTTCATGTGAAGGAGGTATGTAGCTAACTTTATTTTAAAATGTTTAATTTATTAAATTAAAAATCAATATATTTTCTTGTCTATCAAATATCCTTATCAAATTAATTTATTGCATATGGAGAAGGCTTGATTAATGACCATTTTTAAATCATTTTTTTTCTGAATATTTAGAATATTTCAAATAAAATTAGATTAATTAGAAGTTATTGTTTCGTATAACGTAGTATTTAATAAATTATAATAAGGATATTATCATCAATAATTTCTTATTTGTTTTACATCAGTCCTTTATATATTAAACCGATTCCACGAACTTTTTTTTTAGAAATTTTTTATCTTTATATTCTTAGTTTTTTAATGAATAAATGAAAATAATACGAAAAAATTGATAAACTAAATATGAAATAAAGGAAAAGCCGGTTGATGTTGAACTGAGACTTGCAAATGGCGATAAACTTTATCTATAGAACTTTATCAACATTTGCATGTCAGAACAGTGATTTCACAGGAATTGCTAAACCTATTGGATTAATTAAATGCGTTACTGCTGAAGATATCTACATCAATAGCATAGAAACGACCACTTAGCGTAGAATTTATGGGGCTTATGTATTGTTTTTTTCTGAGTAAAGATCGTTTAAATAATTTCTTTCGGATTACTAAACCGAAATTTCATTACATTAATATTTAAATATGGATTTATTTTTTAATTGAATGCATTAACTAATTATTCAGTAAATTAAGATGGAAAAATTTTTTATTATTAAAACTTAAATAATTATAAGTTTGAGTTATATTTTTAGTTTTTCAGTATATTTTACTTTTAAAAATTAATAAAATTTGCAAAGTAATCGTTATTGGTTGAAATGAAAAGAAAATTAAACAGAAATAGTACTTTATCAGAGGATATAATTTTAAAATATTATATTGGATGAACTATGAAAAAATGTTACAAGATTAAATGTCTTAAGTGTCTCATGGTTAACTAGTTAAAGGACACGATGAATATAAGAAAATGTATTAAATACATTTAAAGACCTGTAGACATGAAGCTATTGGATCAACTAAAAATTTTAAGCTGTGTTGTTCGATATAAACATGTTTCAAAATTTATTTATCATGAAAATGGCTCATTGTAATCTTGAAAGAATATAATAAAAAAAATATACATAGGTATATCTTTTACTAAGCAGTAAATGAAAATTATTTTTATACAGAATACTTATATAAGATATCCTTTTCCTATACTTACAGTAAGAGTAACTATAGTTTGTCCCGGTTAAGAAAAACGCTGATGTAAACAAACCGTTTCTCTGAAATTTGTATTCATGCTCTCTAAATGAGTGCTGATTGGGGAAAAATGTGTAAGTGGGAAAGTCTATCTACACATGCACAAGCATGTGAAGGGGTTATCGGTAATTTTAAAATTGTGGGGATTCACTTATTGTTAGAAACTACTTAGAAAGCATTGAAACGAGTTATTTATAACATTATCTTGGCTGACCGCAACAAAAATTATAATCACTATTCTTAAACATTTATATTCTGTGATTTATATACTGTATGTATATATTATGGCTTTTTTAAGTGCACTACTTTATGTGAGCGACATAACAGTGGCGTAGCGAAGGGGGGCAAGGGGGTCTATCATGCCCCGGGCGCCACTGGCAGAGGGGCGCCAAATGTTCCCCGAGACAAACAAGATTTTCCGGAAAGTTTCAAAATCGATCAAAAATTTTTTTTATTTTGATCGATTTCTGGGAAATATATTTTAAATTAATAATTATTGTAATATAATTAATTATTTCCTTT
>WUQG02060501.1:0-10009 GCA_011317285.2 Androctonus mauritanicus | reverse complement strand
TACAAATACAACACAGTAAATAAACCAGTACAAACTTTTTAAATAATATTTAAAAAGTTTGTACTGGTTTATTTACTGTGTTGTACAGTGTCTGAAGATGATGCGAATGCATCGAAAACATTAGTGCATTAAAGAATTATTTTGTTCGTTTTACACCTGCTGTTAGTGTGCTTGCTTTATATATAGTTTCACAAAATGATCCACTTATGTAAGTTAGGAATTTTCTCTCTCTCTCTATATACTGTATTTTAGAATTTTTTATCATTTCCTCCTTGACTGTTAAAAATGTTGAACAACAGGTTGTCTATATAAGTGAACCTGATTGTTGCTCAATATGTTATCAGTTCTTAAAAGATTAAATTTAATTTGTTGCATATTAAATAAAATGCAATTTATCTGCCTAGCTTATTAATCTTATACAATATATCATAATATTTCACATTTCTATATCATATCCTTTTATTTAATGCAATTTAATATAGTTACCTTTTATATCTGAAATATTTTTCTATTAGAAAAATAAAAGACTGATGTATTAGTATACAAAATTATCAGGGAAAACACTGCAAATTAATACTAGACCAATTTATTTGTCTTTCCATTTACATTTTCTTATATCTAACAATATACCTTTCTACATCCATTGTATTATACAACATTATAAATGAGAATACATATTTTAAATCTGCAAAATAAATTGGAAAATAAATTAATATAAAAACTTAATACTTTTTGTCAACCTTCAATAAGTTATTAAACTGTACAAGACATTTAATTAATCCACATTATACTACAGATACAACATGTATGTAAAAAATTGAAAAGTGCCTCATTAGTGATATAAAAGTAATAACAATTTGAACATTTAATACATATTATATACAAAAATTTT
The DNA here is from genome assembly GCA_011317285.2 of Androctonus mauritanicus. Classification (NCBI taxonomy): domain Eukaryota; kingdom Metazoa; phylum Arthropoda; class Arachnida; order Scorpiones; family Buthidae; genus Androctonus; species Androctonus mauritanicus. The sequence goes on along the minus strand of WUQG02060501.1, from coordinate 9,117 downwards.
AGTTATAATAAAAGATATTTATTAAATGTGTGTGGAAAAAAAGAGTAAAAAAATCTGTTACAAGTTATGAAATATGGCAATGATACAACATTTATAGAATTTTGTTTCTTTAGCAGATAATAATTAAAATAAACTCTTGCTCAAGATGATCAATTAATGAGAACATGAGGAATGAAAAATAATTCAATGGTAAAACAACTGGAATGGTTAAAATTTAGTAGTGAAAATACTCTCAATATAAATTTTTAAATTATATAATAAATAAAATGATGATGATGATGATGATGAAGAATGTAAATAGCAATTTCTCATTTTGGCATATTTCATTTTAACATTAATCTCAGTACTGTTTCATGAAGTTATTGTTTTAATACATTGATATATTTAACAAAATTCTCTTAAATGCAATACAATTTCAATTAAAACCAGAGATGCAGGAAACATTTAAAATAATATTTTTAAAAAATAAATCATGAGCTTTCTATATATAATTTGTAAAAAAATGTGTTACATGAACTTACAATTGTGGAAGACATTTATATTGCATTTTCAATATTAAAAACAAAATATAACAACAATCTGATTATTAGAATAATGTATGTTTTGCTCTCCTTAATAATGACAAGTTACACATGAATTTTGAAGAAAAAATATCATCATAAAAATAATTTTTTGTATACAAAAAGATAAATAGAAATGCTTACTTGTAGAATTTTATTAATGGATGGAAATTTTACAGTGACCAGAACAAATTGGACAACATTCACTGTATTGTTCAAATCACAATGCCAGAGTTGTGTACAGCTTATAGAACAACACAGTAATTAGAAAGAACACTATACTAGCAACAATTTGCTAGAAATGCAGTGTTTTTCATTATTACCATGGGACAGTATAGTAAGTTTAAATTATGATTTTTTTGAGCTATATTTCATTATATCAACATAAAGACAAAAATAACTCAAACTGAATTTATAACTTATGCAATTGGCACTCATTTACAAAACATTTTAAATACTGTTTCAAATTATAGAAGATAACTATTTTACTTAGAACAAAAACAGAATTACTCTCAAAAATATATTTTTATAACTCTATGTAGCATTAAAAAACCATATTTTAACATTGATTTACTTAACATAACATAAATCATAATAAAATAAATTGTCGACTAAATTACTTCTTTTTAAAATATATTATCTTAAAGAAAATCACATTTGAATATTTTTTTAGCAAAATGAAGTTAAATTTGTTAAAAAATAAATTTTAAATATATCAACTTACTTTTTTCAATGTCTGAATTATTATAAAACAAAACATTAAATTAATGTTTTAATTGTCATATAAAGATGCTTCTCTTGATGGGAATATGTTTTGATAACCCAATCACAGGTCAAAAAAATTAAATTGAAAATGAGTAACAATAGTATTAATAGTAGGCAATGTAAGAGTGGATCCTCCAAGATGATAAGAGATTGCTTCACCACATATTGGCTGATTGTAAATTTTTAATAAAACAGAAAAATCATTCATAACCTATTGACTAGAAATATTAAAGTATTCGAGTCTGAAATATTATAAGGACAATTGTAAGATTAGATTGACAGAAGTTGAATGATCATAAGTAGGGGAGCATCTGTATTTAAAATTCTACAGCAAGGGTCTCCATCCTATGGCCCACAAGATGATTTTATCTGGCCTGATGACATTTTACATATATAAATACAGGAAGAAATTAAATAACAGTTTTGTTAAAATACCAAAAATTATTATAGTCTCAATATTTATTTCCTAAATTTAATAAATAATGTCACATCATAATTCAAAGAATTATAATGTCATTCATTCATACATCATAATTCTTTGAATTATGATGTATGAATGAATGTTTTTGACCTGTGATTCATACATCATAATTCTTTGAATTATGATGTATGAATGACATTATAATTCTTTGAATTATTCTTATTTTGCTGTTTAATTAAGAATTATAAAATGCCATCATTTTTTATGTTGCAACAATTGTTATGATGGTGAATCGACAAGTATGTTAGCAAAGAATTTTGTTTTTATATTTCAATGAAGTTATCCTAACATCACAACATGATAGCATTCAGAACACTAAAACTATTTTAAAATAGCAATAAAAGGAATGGTTTTTGTACAATTTCCTAATGTACATGTTAAAATTAACTTAAAATATAAAATAAGTATTATTTTTGTTGTTAATTACAGATAATTTTCTTTTGAAATTAAAATAAAGCCATTATAGTGATGCAATTAAGCAAATGATTTATTTATTTTAAAACATACAGAGCATCAAAATCTGGCAAAAAAAAACTACTACTTATGATTATAAAATAACACGCATGGACTGTTCAAAATGAACAGTCGTATTCTATGTGGTCCTTTTCTAAAAATGTTTGGAGATCCTTGCACTGCAGCAATATTTCTTAACATAACCATCTGAAGTCTTTTCAAAATTAATACTAAATCTTTTTTTGTTTTAACAAACTTTTATTCATAATTCAAAGATTTTATAATATCTACTAAACATTTTTTCAATGACAAGATCGATTTTAATTTTAAATCATACCTTTTATTGAATAAGCACTGTCTTTAAACTGGCAGTCAATGCAAAATTATTTAGATAAGAATGCCATGACAGTTTCTTTACTGCAGTATAAACTTCAATGAAGCATATTAGAATCACAATACCTGTACCTTGATTTACACAATAGATTGGTTCTGCAAAAGATTGTGTAAATTTAGACTAATATTTACATAGAAATTGAGAAAATAGCTTCCATAACATTCAATTAAATAATTTATGCATTTTTTGAAATAAATTTAACAGAACCAATCTATTGTGTAAATTGACAGACAAACGTAAAATTTCTTAAATGATATAATTCTAAACTATGGAAAAAGAATGACCAACAGTGGAATTTTTTTCTAAACAAATTTCTTTAATCTAAACGAGTTGTATATTATGAAAAAATTATATCTAATCCATTCTATGATATCATAAGACAAATATATAAATAAATACTTTTCCTCTACATTATTAAAATACTAGTTTCTAAACACTACTATTTTTTCCCCCTTCTAAGGATAATAACTAACTAGAATTTACTTAGAAAGTTGAGTTGTTTTAATACATTTTTCTCTATTGACTACATTTTATAGTTTTAAACTTAAATTTTTAAAGAAAACAGTAATGGCAAAATTTCATAATTGATCATAAATGGATCAAACTCATTAATAAACATTATAATCAGTATACTATCAAATTGTAACAACTTTTCTTATTTTTGAAATTTGTGTTATTAATAAATTTAATAAGATAATAAACTTCTTTTATTCTATTAGATTAATTTATCAACTAACATACAGACACATGTCAACAAGAGCTTTTTTGAAACTAAACTTGGATTGAGATTCTGAAAAACATGAACATGGAACAAATAAATTATCGCAATTGTTAGCAAGCCTCTATAAACAAACTAAGCAAGTTAATTCTATTAACTATAAAATTTTGCTATCTATATAATACAACAAGTTTAAATCAAACAGCTAAATATTTATGAAATTTAATTCCTTAGTTATCATAAAAAAGATGCAATTCTCTTATTGCATCATTAGTTTCAAACTTTTCTATATGTGAAAATTTAATTTTGATCAAATGCAAATTCTAATGTATATATATATGTTTTTTTAACTATAATAAGAAACTGCAAATTTCAACATTATCAAATTTGTTTTAAGTCAAAAAAAGAATTATGAAGTTCAACATTTCTTTTTTGTTTCTTATAATACTATATACAATCTTTAAAACAATAGTTTGATTAGCAAATATAGTGCACGTATTAAATTATCATTTTTACAATTAGAAATTTTGGAATAAATTCTATAATAAAATGAAAATAATATTTACAATTATAAATATATAACATATTCGATATATAACACAAATATCAATTAGTTAAATTACATTAATGATTTTTTATAAAATAATTGACTAGCAGTTGAGTTTGTATTTTGTACTCTTCAGACAATTGCAAAATCTTCCAATCTATAGATATAGCAAAGCAGGTTGGACTGTTACAGTATTTCTTTTTTTTTTTTTTATTTTTTAAATTTGCTATTAAAAAATGACAAACATAGCAAAAAATATTTTGTATGATCAATTTATCTTTAAACAATTATCTATGGCTTTTGGTTTTAAAAAATTATGCAAAATTTGAAGTTTTCTCTAAGAGAATGTACCATCCACAATTAATAATGTTTCTTTATGATCATATCTGAAATATAAAAATTTCAAATCAATAAAATTGCTTACATTATATATCAGCAACTAATAATAAACTTTGTATAATATCATGCATTTCTAGTAATTTTTGATAACTTTTCATGTTTTTTGATATCACTATAAATAATTAGTTATAATATTAATAATAATAATAATCATTTAATTAGAAATATAATTAGCACTAAATTTTCAAATATAAATTTCCCATTTTTGATGTTAAGACTATCAAATAAAATCAAAACTATTTGCAGAATCTATACTATACTATTTTATTTAATTTAATAATATTTCTACTGATTCCTGAAAATGATTATATATAATCTCCTTCTGGGGCCATGTCTTCATGGCAAAAGAGATTTTATGAGCTCCAATCATCTTTCTAGGCTATTGGTAACCCAACTTTGCCATAATGATATAAAAATAAGATGAACCTTGGAACTCTTCATTGAAGTACAGTGGGAAGCTTATTATAGAATGAATGAGTTAAGCTATGTTGATGAGGCAACGGTACTTGATGTCAGGCTGGATTTTAAAATGTGAATGGGTATGTGAGAGAAGCTACTTTGACTAAATTTGAAGATAGATGATGAGTGAGAGTGCTTTATGCAAATGACACAGTTTTTTTTTCAAAGAGTGAGCAAGGTTTGAGATGAGTGTTGCAAAATTAAATGAGACAAGTAAGAAGAAACAGCCTGCTTCCTTTCATCTATATTTTTTATTATATTATCATATATTGAATGCTGAACCTATATGTGTATCCATGTTTTCCTATTCCAGCAGGATCCTCAGATATTCTTGTTCTTTATTATTTCCCATACAATGGGTGATAGGATGAGAAAACAATTACTATTAGTGATATTGCTAACATAGTATGTTATGGGTAATATTTTATGTTTAAGAATGAGATGGAGATATCTATTTGCAGATGTAGGAGTCTTAGTGGAAATATTTCTCAGGTATGTAACAAATAAGGTTCTTAAGCATCTATCAAACATTTTATTTACAAAAAAATAAAAACAAGCAAGGTCCAGCATGTACAAGAATAAACTCATTTACCATGATAACAACAGACATAACATTAATATGAAAAATACTTTCAGACCAGAACATTTATCTTCACTTCCATATAGAATATACAATTGAACAATAAATTTAAATTATATTTTGTGTTTCCACATAGTGTTAAAAGAAAATATAGGTTATATAAACACTAAAAAAAATGCATAAATAAAGAACAAATGATAAAAGTCCTCATTTAATTGGAATTTTCCATTCCTCACTAAGTGTTTTTGTATTTTTGATGATGATAATATCATCACCATATTTGTTTCATGATATTAAGTTTCTCTGAAAGTCCATTGAAATATGGTATAAGATAGGATCAATAATTCTAGCATCACCTCAAAGAAAACTATAATTCTTATATGCTTTCTGGCACAAAATCATATTCTGTCTGTTGAATCAGATTTCATCTTGATGTTGTGTGATCCTATTATATAATATTTTGCTTGTTCAATCAATATATAGGCATATTTTCTTATTGCAGCAGTTATATTCCAGACCACTGCTATAGAACAAATTTCATTGTAAAATAAATCACAGCCTTTTTTCATTTGCTAATCTATATAAAAGCCTAGAAACATATTTACACTATTATTCATTAAATGTACAATAGTACTAGATTAAAAATTTAAGCCAAATAGTTGCATTTTAAAGCATATGTATATCACCTTCAGTTTTTCAGAATAGTTCTGAACCAGTCCATCTATATGTTAATTTATGTTTTATATATATATATATATATATATATTCTAAATATTATTTTGAGATAATTTTCATTTTATGATATAAAATAAAAACATGCAATATAATTGAGAAGTGCCATAAAGTGTCACTATGTAGTAAAGGCATATCTCATTAGTGATAATTGCATAAAGAAGAATATTATATGTACATATATATAATATTCTACATTCAAAATAATCTCTTGGTTCCTTATCATTATGTATGAACAAAAAAATGTTAGAATTCCATTGCTTATTTATTCATTCATTCATCCTGTTCCGTTAATGTATTAGCATTTTCCATTTGAAATCTGTCTTCTGCAATTTGAAAGAGTTCTCTATAAGTTTTGAGACCTGACTGAGCTTTGATCTCTTCTAACCAAGTTGGTTTTTCACAGCTTCTCTTTCCATCAGTGCGGCCATGCAATGCTTGTATGAGAGTCTGTTGAGATACATTCTTGCAATGTGTCCAAACCATTCCATTTATTTTGTTTTGATTTTTTCAGTGATATGCTCTTGATAATTTAGATCTTCTCAGACTGAGGCATTTATTTTATATTCTTTTCAATAAGTTCTATTGATGATTCTCAAGCATTTCATTTCAAATGCAAGAAGTTTCTTTCTTTCTTTTTTTTATAATCTAGGTCTCAGTGTCATATGATACAGTAGGTATAATGATTGAATTGTATAATTTCAATTTAAGTCACTTGTTTAAATGACTCACAGCTGTCCATCCTATTGCTAATCTATGTTTGAACTGTTCTATGATATTGAATCTTCTGTTATAAGTGTACCGAAATAGTTGAATCTTTTCATCTATTTTTTGGTCATTTAGTGTTATATTTATGTTTTCCTTTGATTTGCCTATTTTCATGAATTTTGTTTTGCATAAATTAATTATCATATTGTAATTTTTTTAAGCTGTATCAAATTTTTCCAAGAGTTTTTCTATTTTATATTTAGAATCTGCTATTAAGATCAGATCACATGCAAACACTATGTGGGTTATGTCTGTTCCCAATACAGTTAGTCCTTGTTCTTTATCTAAGACATTGCCTCATTGACTTATATATGAAAGCCCTAATAATCAGAGACACATTGAACACCTCTGCATTACTCCCTTTTCTATTGGAAATATTTCAGTTAATATGTTACCTAGTTGCACTGAGGCTTTTGCATTATTGTAGTATATTATTAAAAAATTGATAATTTCTTTATCTATGGGTTTCTCTTTTAACAGTGATATTAATTTGTATCTATTTACAGTGTCAGAAGCCTGTTTGATATCAATAAAATAGCAATATACTGGTTTTTGGTTGTTCCAATGCTTTTCTGCAATCTGTTGGAGTATGAAAATTTGGTTGATAGTCAAATGATCCTTCTGAATCAAGCTTGTGTGCCTTGGAGCAAATCTTTGTAAATCCTAGGTATTCTGTTTTGTAAAACTTAATAAATTTACTTTGTCATATTTACAAAATATTTATTAGAGCTATCATTTTGCTAGTTTTTCTTGTCTTCTTTTTTGTGGATAGGGATTATTTTTCCAGTATTTCATTCCCTGGGTATTTCATCAAAAAGGAATGTTAAATATTTTATGACTGTTTCTCTGCAAAGTTTTAGGAATCATATCTATTTCTGGGGCTTTATTTAATTTAGTTTGTGTGAATGCAAATCAAACTTCTTGTCGTATTGTTAGATGATTAGCTAGGAAGATCATTTGTGCAATTAGGTTCCTGAATTGGTTTTGTGGAACATATTTTGGAAATGGTTTTTCCATATACTTGTTATACTTTTTATATCTCCAGTTATCAAATTTTGGAGAGTTTTATTGTGAATGGTTTAACTGAGAATGATTGTGCGAGTTCCTTTATTGTACAAGATTTTCTGGTCATTTCTTCTAAATGCTTCTTGGCATTTCTGAACTTTGTCATTTAGCCATCTATGTTTGGCATTTTATACAAAGTATCTATTGTATTCTTGAGTTGTTTGCATTTTATTTTATTTACTTCGTTGTAATGTTTCTGTAATAGTTTTATAATTTTCTTTTTTCTTCACATTTAGTAAGTATTTCTGTTGTAATCCATTCATTATTTGGTTTTAAATAGTTGTTCCAATTATGTTTTTTGCAATGTTAAAAAGCAGATGTTTTCCTCTATTCCAATTGTCTTCTTTATTATCTATAATTACAGTTAATTCAGAGTGGGTATTTTTCTCTTCTAATTCTTTTATATATTGTTGTTGAATCTATGAATTTTGCAATTTTGATATGTTAAATTTTATTCTATTTTGCTTTTATTAATGTTTTTGAATCTGATTTTAATTTTTGCTGAAAGCATTTCATGACCAGTGTCTATTTCTATGTTTTTAAGAGTTTTAACATTGTCTACAGATGTTTGATTATTATATAGTCATTTATCTTTGATTATTATATAGTCTATGCAGTTTTTTGTTTGATCATCAGAGGAGGTCCAAGTATATTTAAGCTGGAATCTGTTGTAAAAGAGAGTATTAGTAAAATTATAAGATTATTTCTTTCACAGAAATATAGTAGATTTTCTCCCTGTCATTTCTGATTTCCACTCTGAACTTTCCCATCATATCCTTCATATCATCAGGGTGTTGACTGATTTTTGCATTAAAATCATCCATTATGAGTAAGTCTCTCTTATTTGTCATATCTATTTCTGCTTGTAATATTTGGATGAAAAAATAAGATTATATAGCAATGGAATTCTAACAATGTTATACTGTTCTTTAATATATCTTTTATAGTGTTCCTAAGTGAACTATGTTTTGGAAAGCACCACCAAATATGGTTATCGTCATCATCATTAGAGTCATAGGAGATGCTTTAACTACCGTATATACTCGAATATAAGCCAATCCGTTTATAAGCCGACCCCCTGACTTCGGAGTTTAAAAATCAGTAAAAATGCTTAACCGATGTATAAGCCTACCCCCTGACTTCAGCACTTAAAGTTCGATCTTTGATTTTTAGTTACTGATATATTAATGCCATTT
>WUQG02060490.1:0-10010 GCA_011317285.2 Androctonus mauritanicus | reverse complement strand
ATTCAACCAGATATCTAGATAATTTTCCAGATTTGCTGCAACATACGTCGATATTGGGTGCTGCATATTTCAATAAAATTTCATTAACTATAGAGCCTAACGAACCATTTGATTCTTGCAAATAAAGGAATGCATTACCAATGACTCTTCCATCAAAGCTTATCATATATTGCACTGTATACGAATGGGTGATCTTGCTACGCGGTGATTGTGCATAACCGACTGTTGTATTTTCTCCTTTTTCCGATAACGTACATTGGAAAGTAACTTCGTAATTAAAGCCACATTGATCAGTATTAAATATTGTAGATGGAGAATATACATAGAGCAAGGATTTCCTTTCATTACGAAAGTTTCATTATTATTGTTTAATTCTTCGAAAGACGCAATTTCACGCCTACAAACTAAACGAGTGATTTTTCTAGTAACCAGTCGATTTTTTCGAATAAAATGATCGGCCCATGATTTGCTGGCATGAAATGGGAGTTCGGGATGTACATTTCATGTTATTTGAACAGCCATTTGTCGCAGATTGGATCTCCTAATAATTCTACATACTTTTCTAGAACGACCGAATTCTTCATAAACTAGTGAATTAATTTCTCTTTGTTTTTTTCGATTCTTTGGTCCTACTGTCACTTCTTTCTTCTATCTGCTTAAGACAGATTTATCTTTCAGTTCTCTAGTACTACCCAATTTTTGCAATGTTTTTACACTCCATTTTGGATGTTTAATTTGTAAATCTACAATATTTTGTTTCTTATCAATGACATTCTTATCGTTTCTTTTTCCTCTTCGGTAATATAACCGAAATCTTCATTAGAATAGCTGACTACTAGGGAACTACAACAATATTCTGATTGTGAGATATTTGTTGATAGCGGACATCGATGTAAATCAAGAACGGTTTTAAATAAATATATCGAATGAACAAACAACTTTTATTTAAAATTCAATTTCATTTTACTTTATATTAGACTGATGACCTATACATTCCACAGATGTATACTCTGATAATATATTTGATAATTTTCAAATAAAATTTTCGCCAGTTCTTTTTCTTCAAGTGTTGATTCGGATGTCAAATTTGGGAAATCCAAATTATTGAGGATAATGTTTAACTCCTTAAGTGTATTAAAAACATTACCTTCCATTTGTATTTCCTCAAAAAAATCTCCGGTAAAACTTTTACAAAATAATTCTAATTTATTCTTTTTCAATTTTTTCAATTTGATTTATTATAAAAACTTATCTCGAACCAAGTAGTCGAGCGTTGCTATGCAAGCAGTGCTGACATACCGTTTGCGCTGAGCACCTTACGCCTCGTTTTTCTCTTCTACATCATGAATGTATCCCAAATTTGATTGCTGATTAAGGGTTTATATTTGAATTATACCTCGTAGTATTCGAATGATCGAACTATCTATCGATACTACCTTAATTTATAAAGTTTGGTTCCTTTTCGTTTTCATCGGGTTCGCAAGCACCCCTTGTTAGTGGCAACGAGACTGTAGATAAAATTGCTAAGATGGCTGCTTCGTGAATCCCCGAATGTCTGTCCACTCACATTTTCTAAACATTTACTCGCAGTACGAAAAGAATAGATTAAAAGATTAGACCTTCGACCTAACAGATTAACTGGATTGGAAAAGATACTAGTAGACAATTTCAAAGTAAACTAACCAGAAAAGAAGTAATAACTCTTTCTAGATTCAAACAGAACACTTTGAAAACAATAGAATTTTAAAAAAGATTAAGATTTTTCAGAATGTTTAATAAAATAAAGCACCTCAACATATTTCTCAGTGCACTCGATTCTTGAATAAGAACTTTTAATGAATCTGACTGTCCTCGTTAAATTAATATAATGTCAAATCATGGGAGATTGTCTTATTCTTCTTAGTTGGAAAACAATCATCATCTGCATTATAAAATGAAAACATTCCATCTTCCGTAAAATTTGACAGAGAGAAATCTTTTAAAATTTCTTACTGTCAAATTTTACAGAATATTTTTATTTTATATGATTAAGAGAAGTTGTTAAAAACTTTAAACTATAAATAAGATGTAGCTTATCTGCATTAGTTCTTGTAGCTTTTAGATAATAATATATTTACGATTTGATTTGCACCTTTAATCTAATTACACATTATATAGGAAACACTGAGTATGTCAATTAATATATAATAATGATTAATTAGAAAAATATATTTTATATACAGATGGCCCTAATTTACGACGGGTTTTATGATCAAAAATTTCAATCATAGTTCGAATCCTTCAAAACTCCGGAAATAATTTTCCGTACGAGTAATATTATAAATAAAAGTAACGTTCCCAAATCAAGAAAATTTAGAATCTATAAATAATTCGCGTTTTATATATTTAAATTGTCTAATTTCAAGATTTTAATATTATTTCAAAACTGTATTAATTGACAGAATATTGTCAAGCAATTTATTAAAAATTCCATAATTGAGCAAACAGCACATCGAGTTAATAAACGACAATTTTATTCATTAAATACATTAAATAGTTTCTTTTCTTACACATAAATTTTTTAATTGCTCCAATATATTTATTGTTCAAAGTCATTCCCACGAAAAGAATAATCAGAGTATATTTGAATTCATACACTCGCTCACTAAAAAGTATTTGTGCAAATACGATATATTCAGCACATTTTACAATAAGATTGAATTAAAACCAAAATTATTCTATAAAATTCTCAGGTAGTACCGGTGTAGTTTCTTCTAGTACAATACCAAAACTATAAAAATAAAAAAGTTTTGTAATTAACATGCTTTAAAATTATAAAAAAAATATAAAATTTTCTTCGTTACCTGTTTGTAAAAAATCGAGAATTAATTTTCTGTAGTCATAAATGCCGATAGCTTTAAACATTTCCAAACAGTATCTCCAGTCGGAGGAATGCAGTTTATTTAAAAATTCAGTCACTTCCGTATGGAATGAAACCGAAGTATTCTGGAATAATTTTTCTCGTTGTCTTTCAAAGATAGCGTTAAAAGGACCAGTTCCTGTTACAAGAGTTATAATTTTAATATAAAAAGATATTTAAATATGTATTTATATAAATATATTAAATACATATTTAAAATTTTCCATAAACAGATATGCATATTAATTAAACAAAAAAAAAGAAAAAGCAAATAAAAAGTTTAATTAATATCGTTGCAAAACTATTAAAAACAAAGAATAAAAGCTAAATGCAAAACATAGTATATTAAATTCGTGCAGTAATTTCAAAATTTGATATATATATTTCTAATCTTACTGTCATCAGTATCTATTCTATCATTTATACCTTTTAATCTGTAAGATACTCTTATAAAATATACAAAAATACACATATGGGCATTACGACATATGAGTATTACATCTTTAGGGTCGATTTACTATTGCAAATAGTAAATAGACTCTAAAGATTAATATTGAACTGCATATTATGTCAATTATTGCGGTTATTTATAAATTTACTCACCGGTATGGAGAAGAACAAAAAACTTCAAAATGGCGAACTTTTCGATGGTTAGAGAGAATAAATTCTGAAAGTTATTTAGATTATACAAAATCCATTCACTGAATAACTTTGTATTTTTAACAGCGGCAATATCAGAGGATTCAAAATTTATCTGCTGTTTCAAGGATTTGTACCAATAAGCAAAATCCATTAATACTAATTTCCATAAGTTTTCTTTTAGCTTAATCACCTGGAAGAAAAATATATATATCTTAAATATTGCTTATTATCTATTAAATTATATGAGAAATTTCTACATACGAAAACAGCTATGGACAATTCGTTCCACCGAAGACAGTTAAGTATCAGTTCCATGTTTAGTATTGAAAAAAGATTTAGATAGACGATTAATCTTTTTTTGTTGGAAATATCAGCAAATTTACCACCATACAGGGACTAAAAACAGAAAAGGAGTTTTTGTCTTCAAATAGTTTACTGTTAATAAATTATGCATTATCATTCTTAACCTGTCAAAGCGAGAATTTTCGTGGAAAATCAATGGATTAGCGCCTTGCAGACTGATAATTAAGAGGATAAAAACCATCGCTTTACCAACAGATATGGCCGAAGTGATGGCCCCTTTAGCAATTTCAATGATGATGCATAAACTTCGTTAACTTAATCTGAGATAAAAGTAATTATTATCTTTTAAAATATGCATGAAAATTTAATAAAAATATAATTACATCATATATAATTGATTTTAAATGCTTCGATTTGTATTTCCAATTGGATTTATCCAATATTCTCCCTTCCTCACTTCTATCACCATCTCTAAATCTAACTTTGGTGACCTCCTTCGGACATAATTTGCACATTTCTGTTTCAACAACAGCAAATCTCATAGCGAAAACATTGCAGGTAAGAGATGAAGAAATCACAGGAAATCTTAAGGAATAACACCTATTCGAATCCTCACATTTTATCGGTACTAGGACATGAAAAAAGAAATTAAGAAATCCACAGTTTATTATTATGAAACAATTCCTTAAATCATGATATTAGTACATACTTATGTATTCATTATTAATAACTGGATTCATTTTCATACATTTAGAACAGTTGCAATAGGATTGTTTATAGTATTTAAGAGGTAAACCTTTCTTTACAAGTTGGTCAAACACTTCTACTACTGCAATGAGAAAAATAAAACAAGCAATAAATATTCTGTATGGGTTATTTTGAAGAGGAACTAGTTACAGATTACATCGAAATGGTTATGAAATAATAAGATAATAATACTGAAATCAGTTTATTATTTTAAACAATAATCATTCCGACAATGTTCAAAAAAATTTATTAAAAAATACACTAGAAATAAATTGTCAGAATTAACCGAGCTCATAATACTTACTAAAATTATTGCCAGCATGATTAATTCTGCTGTTATTATTATTATAATTATTATAATAATTGTAGAAGATATATAACTAAGATCTCACATTTTATCAACTCATTTTGAATAAAATCGCATAAAATGAAAAACAGGAAAATTAGACAATATTTCCCGTCTGAACCGATCAGTGCATATTTTATAACAGACAAAAAGTATTCTCATAAGTGAAACGTTATTTAAATCTTATCGAATAAAATAAAAATAATTCCTGTTCACAACTTCAGCTCTAAAAATATGGAAAAAATATTTATTACAAGAAATTTTATTATATAATTATTCGTTTATTTTCGTTAGTATCACGTATATCCTTAGACTAAAATATCTGGAAGATATGTAAAACATTCTAAATATTTTTGATTTCAGTTTCCATATGTTGCGCTTAGAGCTTATAGCCTGTCCAACTTAGTTGTGTGGGTTTCAGATTGCGAATGTCTTAGAATAGACTGGTCTATTGTGTAAAATGGGAGTTGATGGGTAAGCATCAGCTTAGAAAAAGAAAATTAAATTTTTTAGATTATATTAAAATTTATATAATGGATTTTTCAAAAAGTAACAACTATTCAACCATATTAAAATACTTTTGTTAATTTTCCCACCCTTCTGCACGTACACTCCTTTGTTGTAAAATGAACTTGTTCCAGTTTGTGACGTTTTATGACGTTTTCTCACACAACTAACTTGGACAGACTATAATCACTATTAAATGTTTTATTAAATATCATTCTAAAAATATATTAAAATATCAAATATATATATTTTATATATATATTATATATTAAATAAATATATATATATTTTATATATATATAAAATATATATATATATTATATATATATATATATCAAATATGCTTATTTTGGTGCTCCCTATCAGTATACAAAATTTACGACGAAATTTTTCTTCATCCTGTATACAAAATTTCCAATATCGGAATATGTGCATCATTTATTCGACTGATGGCGCGAAATTTACTTTCCGATCGGATACATTAATTCAATCCAGTAATGTTATATCTCATAGGGAAAATTTTGCGTAGTTTAGCACTTAAGATGGACATGTGGTAGTCAATAAAAAGATGAATAAACTGTACAAATATTTTCCATATTATTAAATATTAGCTTTAGTAGTGGTATGTATTTAATTATATCAAAAATAATTTTAACATCAATCTTCTTTTACGATCGATTTTTTTACGACATGAATCATGTGGTAAAAAAATCGATCGTAAAAGAAGATTGATGTTAAAATTATTTTTGATATAATTTTCCATATTAATTCTCTCTTTGGTGTTTTAATCTACCATATTTTTAACAACACACCGTTCCTCGCGCAAGAAAACTGAATATTTTCTTTCCAACTTGTACAGTGATTTGCCAGTGGAGAGCTTCGTCAAATGACTAGCCGAATTCAAGCAGTGAATGAGTAATTAGTGTTAAATCAGTCCGATTACACTTGTACTCTCATCACATCTCCTTAGCTGACAACTGATATATATAAATGAAAATTTGATGATGAATGAAATACGTTGATCTTTAATTTTTTAAAAAGATATATCTGAAAAGAGATGTTCGAAATCAAGAAACTAAATTAAAATCAATGATCATTATTTAGACCAACACTATTAAAACAATAAAAATGGAGGAAATAATCAAAATCGTATTTATGACGTCACTGTAATTACTCTCGTTATCAAACTTCCATGCAAAAAATACAAAATTAAAAATTATCTGTTTAAAATGTACGGTCATTTTGCATCGTATAAATATATCTGATGACATCAGGAAAGTTAAGTTGGTAAGTGAGATTCACGGAAGTAACTCAAAAAGCAGAACTTTTAAATGAGCAGCAAGGAGCCACAATTCCAATTGAATATTTAAATAAAAAATTCAGTAAAAATTTCAGGGACCCTCTTCATCAATTGGATTTAGAATTCGGAATGATCGTAATTCTGTTGAAAAACAAAAATCAGCTACAAATTGATTACGCAACAACTCCATATTAGTTATTCAGAAAATGATTGCTACGAGACTAATGTACTTTAATCTTCAGAATAACTCTAAGCGATCATGATTTTTCCATGTGACTGTCAAAGAAAATAATTTCCAATGAAATCAGCATTTGGAGTCATATTAAGATTGATAGTCAAGTTTTCTTTCAACTGGAGTTTATTTAAAATAAAAAAAAAAAGTTATTTTCACATAGTGAAGTACAGTATATATTTTGACACCATTAGCAACTACTACTAATAATTTATAATAAATAATTACTGATAAATATCATTAAGAATATTTTACCATGTATGATATACTCTTGGGCTTCTAGATCTACTAGTTTACAGACCTCTTCGAATTTTCTTTGTCGTGTAGGCAAAAAAAGGATTCTGCATGGAACAACCCCATCAGTATATGCAGTTATGAGATAAGAATCACGCAACCTACTTTCCATCGTAGAATAAAATATAATAAATTTGTTAAAATTCGATTAAAATATATAAAGCGAGTTACTATAATTACATTCATTGTACATTTTGCTAACTTTTTATAAGATTGCTCGATTCTGAAAGAAGTTATTAAACTCTAAACATTTACATAAGACTGAAACGAATATTTAAAAAATAATATTTGTTTGATATAGTCATCTTATTTCTTTAAGGTAATTATTTAATTCTGTAAATTAATTAGATAAAGTGAATTAATTAAATGGCATTTTTGGAATAGAAATAGAAAGTAATTAGCATAATTCAGCATTTGGAGTAGCTATCACCTATTGAAAATTAGAATTTGGTGAAAGATAAAAAATTTGAGTACAATTTATTTTTTATTTATTGTACAAAATACATGTATTAACTCCTTTCTATAAAAAGAATTGCTTTATTTAAAATTTTGAGTAAACCATCACTTAAAACCAAGTAAATAATAACCAGTTCTAAATTGCGATCTGAAACCACAATAAGTGGAAAGTCAGCTAAAAGAATTCTTTATTTTCTAAATATATTCTTTATCTTTGACACTTTAAAAAATCAAAACAATAATTTGCATGATCCATATCATAAAATCTTTTAAATATATCCATACGCATTACAGGATTTTAAACATTAGATTATTATCTATTGTTTTGTAAACAGAAATATTTCGTAAAACAATTATTCCTATAAAAGGAAATCAAATCACTAATAATCGTTAATTAAAAATCTAATTATCTGTAGTCGGCCGGATAGCCGCGTGGCATACTACACTGAAGAATCTGGATTTAAATAAGGTCCCACACCTCCAGCGTTTCAGCAGAGTTCAGGTACAGTCCATTGAACCCAAACTTTCAAACGTCATATTGACTCCATAATAGTCATGTCAGCCTGTGATGGGCACTATAAGTAGCCTTTGCCATATAAAGTATATCCCTCAGCAGATATGGCGGCTTAACCTACTAATCTAATCTGATTACATTTTAACCAATTCTAGCAACTTTTAAAAGAGGAGGGAATTTTTGGCCAACAGATGAAGCTACATTCTATTCTCTAAAAATACTATGGGATGGGACGAAACAAGCCCTTCCACAGGCTTCCACAGGCTGCCTATGATGGGGTCAACCTGATGTTCAGACAGATTTTAGAAATCTCTTAGTTTTAAACAATAGTATAAATAATAATAATGAAGTCTTATTATCATCAGTTTAGTGGCAGTAGGTCTCTTCTTCAGCTAGTGCAATCTGTGATTCTCTATATTCCTAACAGAAATCATTAGCTGTTATAAAAATTAAATGAATATATATATGGTGATACAGAATATTATATTTTCTGATATTTAAATATCACAGTTCAAATACAGTCCTATATATAAGCAGTTTGTCCCGTTGAGAAATCTTCGCATTTACAGTTCTTACAGGATCACATATGTAGTATACCTACAATATAAATCCGACCGCCAGGATTTCGATTACTAGTTTTCAGATAACCACGATTAATCTGCAATCCGGAAGTGATTTGTAATTATGAATATTTTATCTTAGATGTGCTATCTGAAAGATTTTTAACTGCCCTACATTAATTTTTTTCTGATATCTTAAATAATTTGCAATAAAATTTAGATCTGAATTAAAATTAGAAATATCGAAATAATTTCTTGGTGAACACAATTACTAATTTCCATTTTCAATAAATTCTATAACATTTAATTATGTATATAATTTATTACCTTTTTAATATTAAATGCATGTTGTACATAAATGACACCTATTTTATTTTAAATACTATTCAGGAATGTGAGGATTTTATTGTGGATTCACTGTTGGATTGTGGTTTTAAGACAGATAGAAGATAATCTCTATATTTGATGATTTCGTTGCGTCTTATAATACTACAAAGATAATTTTTATGAAAGAATATCTGTATATAATATCGATATAATATTTAATATTATATTTCGAGTATTTTTAATATACTTCCCATTTATCGATGAGAAGATGATGCGAACGGTGTTTAGATCCATTTTATACTTTAATTTATGTATTTCTATATGTGTTGTTACGGGTGGTTGTTGGTGATACCGTTTTAGTATATTCCATATTAACTAGATATAAAAAGTAACACTCAAAACACATATAATTTTAATAGATACTGTCCTACGTACGTTAAAAATACAAGATTTTAATATATATTCTGCTTATTCTTTCTGCAAATTAATTTATAAATTGGTTTTATTTATTATAAATAGGAATGTTATTGATATTTATGTATAATTATTAAAAAAATAATTAAGCATATATATCAGCCATAAGTAATTTATTTATTTTTCCTACATAAAAATTTGTAGAACAATATTTAATTATTTTCTGCTTATAAAATGCATGTTAGTTTAGAATATATATACAGGATGTTTCCAAAGTCCACCGACAAACTTCCAGGACAGGTTCTACTCATGAAAATAAAGAAAAAATGTCTTATGAACATAGTGTCGGAAATGCATATTTAATGGATTATAGCTTTTCTAAAACGGAACTGTTTTAGTAATACTCCGTTGTATTGAATAATCATAAGTAACTGAAATTGTATTATTAAAATACTTCTCAAGACAATTA
>WUQG02060479.1:0-10011 GCA_011317285.2 Androctonus mauritanicus | reverse complement strand
GGGGGCCTGATATGTGAGGAATTTTTGAAGCCCTATTAAAATAAATTTTTACTTTCAGAAAATCAGTTTTTTTATTTTTAAAAAAGTGCATACAAATATATAACAAAAACGACAAATAATAGTTTTTATAATAATTTAACATTGTTCAACAAATGCCTTAATCATAATATTAATAGCACTATAAACTATGTATAACATATATATATAAATAAATAAATAATTTTTATGATTGGTATTTTTCTACTTTTAGATGCAGCATATTTATCAATAATGCTTTTAAAATTAAAGTTTTGTGTCGTCATTTTCTATAAACATTATTGATAAATGTTGTAAATGATTTTGCCAAGACTATTTCTTAATTTTTTATTTGTTTAAGTGCAGAGAATGACCTTTCTACTCATGCTACATATTAGTAAAGTTAAAAAAAATTTTTAAATCAACTCAATATTGGGAAAGCTGATTGTAAACCAACAATTTTTTATACATTTTAAAGGAATATCTGATATTTTCTTCTTTAATGTATATGATATGATTCAAATTAAAATATCCCTGTTTGGAATGGTCTGGAGAGACAACACACAGATATAATGTCTCCAAATTTAGAGGTTATGCATTTCAAACTATGGGAAAATGATCGATGCAATAAAAACTGTAGTTCCAAAAATGGCCAATCGATGAAAATGTGGTGCTACAATCATTTTTAGATAATGAATATGAAACATGACACTATCGATAAACAACAGTATATGAAGTGTAATCATATGAATTTATTAATTCGCTATATATACACACAAGCTTTTGATCATACAGATATAGCTAACAGCACCAATGAAATATATGCGGCTAACATAACAGCAAACAAAGGCTTCTAGGAGCTATCTCAAAATGGTCTCACATGCTGTATTCAATATGTCCACTGTGCTGTAGGGTTAACAAGTGATACTGTGTCACAGCATGATCCACAGCAACACATAACTGATCGGTACAGATGTTGCTTGCGTGCAAAGTGATATGACTTTTCAAATCTTCTGGGTTTCCAAGGTTTCCTTGATAAAACTTTGTGTTTAAAGTAATCCCAAAGCCAAAAATTACAAGGAGTAAGGTCTAGTGAATGCAGAGGCCATCATGTAGGAAATGTATGACTGATAATGCAATGTTCTGAAAAATGAAAATCCTGCCCAATATGTGGGGGAGCCTCATCTTGTTGAAATGTATTGAGGCCAATGTTCCCTCTAATTTTTTCGCTAACTGCGCAGTACAAAAGTATATGGAAGCAAAAATGTTCAAAACGTATGTAAAAGTGTGCAAGTGGGGGGAGGATCCTGTGCCTGATTTTGTTTGACGTTTAAATGTCAAAGGCCAATTTCAAAAATTTTTTTAACTCTAAATTTTACTTTTTTTGTGAAATTTGGATTTTTGCCATTTTTAGATGCAATTCTTTTATAAAATGAAATAAAAAAATAGTGAACAAGCCAATTGTGTGCAGAATACAAAAACGGTTGTGCAACTTTCAAAAAATTAATGCGTGGCTGCGCAGCTTAGAGGGAACTTTGATTGAGGCATCCTCATTGCTAGAGTTCTAGAATGACGAAACCCTGCAACATATCCTGATAACATGCTGCAGTTACAGAACAGGTGTTCGGATTCTGTGGACTGATTTTCTCAAAGAAAAATGGCCCAATCAAAAACATGGTGATAAAACCTATCCATACAGTCACGTACAGTGAATGTAAGGATATCTGTTGGACTCAATGAGGATTCTATTGCCTAGATGCAGCAGTTTTGTATGTTCCCTGTTCTGCATATGTGAAATTGAGCTTCTCTCCATAGGATGTTCCACAGCCAATTCTGGTTTATCTGAATGTGTGCCAAGAATGTCAGTGAATGTTTCATGAACATTGTTATTGCCAGATTTTAACTGTTTTCCTTGTAAGGGTTGATCTTTTATGGATAGGTTTCCAGTTCTTTCTGCAAGCACTTCCATGCTGTTGCGTACGGCAAATCCTACTGCCTTGCTATAGTGTGAGCATTGCATGTTCTTGCTATATTCTCATTGGACTGCTCAATGATAGCAGTTGCATCTTCAGTCACCTGCCATATTCAATGTTTTTGTCTTTGTCTTGCTCGCACTGCAAAGCTTCCTGTCTCCTTGAACTGATGAGCCATTCATCATAAAGCACAGTGTTAGTTAGGGTTACCATAATTTTCTGGATGTAATCCAGATGTTTATACATTAGACTTTTTTACCCTTCTTAATTCTGCCATGTATATTGTTAATGATAGTTCATCAAATGAAATGAAAAGTTATATTTAATCAATTATTTTATTAAAATAAGAGGAAAAGGTACAAATAACATTAAAAAACACCTTTAAAAGTTTCATTTGTGACTGAGTCCAGGTTTCGGAGAATCATTGTCACTGTAGTCCAGCCAGCTGTTTCTTTTGCCCCTCATCTGATTTATCTTATTGCACATGTACAATATTTGTGGCTGTAGTGCTCTGTGCATGTGCTATTTAACAATAAAAAAGTCAATGGAGCTACACAAAATATGTTGACAGATACTTGAATGAAGAAAATTTGAAATCTTGGATAGTTCAGGCCAATCCTGGGCATATGGCAAGCCTAGTGTTAGTGGGCCCATATGCATAATGATTTCTTCTCTACAAATATTTTCACTGTTTTAGTAAAATTTCATGAGCAGCACAAGTTCTGGCACAAAACCATTTATTATTTATTAAAAATAATTGACAATAGAATCATATCAAACATTTGAATAGTAGGATCACAGTCAAAATATTTGTGCGACTCTGCTATATAGAAAATTCAAAAATGACAAAACACTAAATTATTAGCTTTAGACCATGAGATTCCTGTGATATTGTGAAATACACCTATAAATTGTTTGAATTATTAAAATAATAATGCATCCGATTTAAAGTTAATACTGTATACAATTACTACATATATCATTATGAATATGATATTGAAAATAATGCTAATCTACTAGAAATAGAATTAAGAGAATCTTAAGAATTAAGAGAATATGTGCTGAAAAACAAACCCATCCATCGCATTAAATATGTTGTATTAAACATGTATTCTATTTTTTGTTTTTTTGGGAGATTTATTTAATTTATTAAATATTATTACACTCTAATAAATATATATTTTTTATGTATAGTATAAGAACTTTATTTATACATAATATGATATATTGCTTTGCAGTATTAAATTGTGAGTAGAAAATATTTGAAATTAGACTGCTATAAAAAAAAATGGGGCATATCAATTTTTTATAAAAGGGGGATGCAGATACAAAGTTTGGAAACCATTGTCTTAACCAAATTCAAGAATAAATTATTTATACAAGTATTCCTTAACTTATTTATCTGATTCTAAATCTGACTTCACATAAATTTTGTTGTCAAATTTTTTTTGAAGTTTAAAAGAAACATTTATTGTATTTTTGTATTAAATAAATTATGTAAAAGTTCCTGTTACATGATTTATTTATATTTTGTGTATTGTTTGTTGATTTTAAAACATATAACTGGTACAGTATTATTCCATGTTTTGTTGTCTCCCTTTCAGTTAAAGAATATAATGCCATAACATGATATAGATCAAGTGGCCAAGATGTTGACAGATTGTATAGTCATTTGTTTGCCCATGTCCCCTTCAGAAATAAACTTTAGTCAATCTGTCTAATAAAAAAAAATTGTTAACTTGCTATGAATAATGTAAGACTTCTTAATGTAAATACTAAATAAAAGTAAACTATAAGCTAAATAAGTAAAATAAACTGCCTATTTAAAAATGTTTTCAACTATCCACATAGCCTGCTTCAATTTGCAGGCTGTATGGATATGATCTCTTTGTTGTTCAGTTATTCTGTCCCCTACATTGCAGATGGTGGCTCCTATATAAAATTGTTTGTTAGTTTTCTTCTATATTAAAAATGAATTTCATATTCTCCAGTTTTAATATAGAAGAAAAACAGCTATTTATATAGGAGCCACCACTTGCAACATAGGGTATAGAATAACTGAACACCAGAGGGATATCAAGAAGGGTAACTTAGCCACAGCACTAGCCAAAAAAGTTTTATAATAGTATAAAATGTTACGAATAAGAACTTTAGAACAATCTACAAAATCTTAAAGGATTTTGTAGGTTAAGTTGAGTTCTTCGTTTGACTAGTATAAAGTGTCAAATGAGACAAAACCAAAATGCTGAGATAGATAGAAAAAAGTAAAGAAGTATTTCTAGCTGAAATAATAGAAATTTATAAGACAAAATACTGGCAACATTATCAGTGACAGAATAAGTGAAGAGTTCCCTGCTATGGAGATATGCAATTAATCAAGAATTTAAAGATTGCCAAACTTAAAATTACAAATTAAGATTTTTAAATTATTTCCTTAACTTTAAATATTAAATCTTAAAAGCTTCAGAAATTTTATACATTAAATCATATTCTAAGTTAGGCTGTTTACAAAATTTCACTTTGGGCTATTGTATATGTATATCTTGCAAATATTCTTTTAAATCTATTTTAAGAATAAGGATTAGTTTTTAAATGTAGTGACATTAAAACATTCTAGAATTTTTATAAATATTTTTGTTCCATTTTTATAGATATTTTCCTTTTAATTTAGCTGATGATGGTACTGAGTACTGAAAACATTTCTAAACAATAAAGTTGTTTTCTTATAATGCTATTGCAGAAAGTGCTGTTTTATGAGCTATATTTAGATAGTCTTGACTTATGAATTTTCCAAAAAATTTTGAACCTCATCATTGGAAATTGGAAATGCCAAAATCTCATTACTAATGTTTACTAGGACACTATATATAATTTTAATACATAAAGAACACATAACTAAAAGAATCAGACATAGAAAAGGGTACTTTTCATATATGAAATCATTGGGTTGGAGAATCTAACCTAGGTCAATTACATTAGCTAGTAGTAGAATTTATTGATGACATTGCTGTTGTGAATATGAACTGGACATAGGTAGTCCTTGACTTAATCACCTTAACTTATGTATATTTAAAAACATTTAAATTTTTTTATGCTTCTCATTTACAGATCATAATTAAATGTCTGGCAAATCACAAGTGGTCTGTAGGCTATGAATTGAGCATCTGTGTTCTTACAGTCTATCTGACCTTTATAGATGCTTGGAATGGTGCACTGCTGCTACTTAATTAGTGAATGAGAAGTGGCATTAAACTTATCACTGACACAATATAAGTTCTATCTTTTATCAGAAAATAATTAACTTGTAACACTGACAGAGAATTGCTATGTAACATTTTATAAAATGTACAATTAAATTATGCTTTTATTTCATTTCATTATTGAACAATAATGTTTAGATGAAAGAAATTACCAAATATTCTCTCCTAGTTCCAAAAAGCATTTAGGACTGTAACATTGACTTATAATACTTGTCCTATTGTTTTTTGGTTTCAGTTAAATTTTGCAATTTTGAAGAACTTAGGACTGATTATATAGTAATGTTTTACTTAATGAATCCATATAGAATTTTAGAAAAAACTATAAAAATAATAATTGTGACTTTGTTTTTTTCCCCCCCAATATGTTGTTGTTTGTATAGAATAAAGTAAATTTTTATATTTATAGAAATGGTGGAAGCAATGAAGAAAGTTGCATCTTTAGATGTTGAATTAACTGTTGAAGAACGAAATTTGTTATCTGTGGCTTATAAAAATGTAATTGGAGCCCGAAGAGCTTCTTGGAGAATTATTAGTAGTATAGAACAAAAGGAAGAAAACAAAGGATCTGAGAACAGGCTAGAAATGATTAGGCAATACAGGTTACAGGTAACATTATAAATATATTAATTTTTCATTACAGTTAATGTTTAGTAATTATATTATAATAAAATATAACTATTAAATATCTTAAAACATACATATTAAAAATTAGTAACATAATAATATATAATAGAATCTTATTGATATCAAAATAAAAAAGAAAAAATGTAACTTTTGGCTATGCATTCTGTTCATAATAAAATTTAAAAACTTTTAATGCTTTACATCAATTCTTTTAAAAATAACACTTAAAAAAGATTTGTTTTTAAAAAATATTATTATGAAATCAAAACATTGTGATTTTAATCCAATAAATGTATTTTGTAATAGTTAATTTGTTAAATAAATTTTTATTTATTAATGATGTAAAGACACTCAAAAAATATTTACTTTATTACCAGGAAGAATTGCTAGATATGGCTGTAAATTTAGAGAAAATTTCAAATGTTTGTTCAAGATCTTTTAAATTGCTATAGTTTTTTTCATATTGAATATTTGTTTCATTACTTTATATGTAATGTATGAAATAATTGCATTTAATATCTTACTTCAATAACAACAGTAATAACTTAGAATGAACAAATAGATTTATATTTTTTCTGATCTCAATTCCTAATTTCTTGTTTCTTCATATTGAGAATTATGCTTTTTGAAGGCTCACATTATCAGGATATTTTCACAAGTTCCTTTGACATTGGTACTCTTGAAATTTTGCAGTGGTATTACATCTTTACTATAATAGCATTACAAGTAAAGTATATTTGGGAAGTAAGAGACATTGTCATTGTATAAGAATGCAGTTTTTCTAACCTGTTGCAGGAATGCTAAAAATTGCCTGCAGGTGTGGCCATTTTTGTGAATTAAGCCTAGTAGTAATAGGAGAGAGGGGCTTTAAATAGCCCTAGTCCTGTGATCAACCAGCAATCTATTGTGCCCCTCTAATAGATAATCCATAAGAAATCTTGTCTTGCATGTGAGAGAGTATTTTCTTCAATGGGACTATAAAAAGATATTCTGGTTCAGGAAAATCTAACCTTAGAAGATTATACCTTAATCTTGAAAGAACCATACATTCACATAAAATGCGAAGAGAAGTTTCATCACCTCTGTGACATCGTTTCTAGTTAGAACTATCAGCAATTCCAATTAGGTGAAGATGTTGAATTAGCCTGTTTTCTCAAAAAAAATTAAACTTTTTGTCTCATTTAATTTTCATTGAAATGTTTCACATTTTTTAAACTTAAGTTCATCCATCTCTCTTTGACTGTATAAACATTTTTTCAAATTTTTGTTTTATTCACAACTTTTTGTTCTATATGACATTAATTATAAAACAATTTTTTATACGACATCTTAGATATTAAGTCAAATTGCTATTTTTGAATAGCAACAGATCTTATGAATAAAATGAGATGAATAAAGAAATTTTGACCATATTTTCAAAAATCAATAAAAAAAAGAAGTATTATGCAAACCTTGCATAATACAAGTTGTATAATTAGTTCAAACATAACTTAAAATTATTAAAATATTATCATTATAATTAATAATAGTGAAATCTCAATAGTTTACCTTATTTAATTGACTTATTGTGTACTTTTATTTAATGTTTACAGTAAGCTGTCTTATGTTGTTCATCATTTTTGTTGGGACTTCTGAAAAAGTTATGGCTATGGGAAAATGATAGATTCAGAGTCTTACATGAAATGAAAAATAAAAGATAATGCTAACAGTAAAATAGATCAAAGATGTGTTGAACTATGTAACATTTATAGTAAACTAGTTTAAAGAGCAAGGTGATATGCTTTCATGCAGTGCTGCCAAATCTGGTTTACAGAAAATTACTAAGTACGAGAATGGAAATATAAAATTCTTATCAATAATAGTAACTGTTTTTTTCATCAAAGAGAGTTTATAACTCCTGAAATAATTTATCAGCCTTTTAAATTTAATGTTTTTTGATGACAAAATATTATAAGTCATCAGATTGACAACATGCAGTTCTGTGTCATCCATAGGAGCATGATCATATTAAATGCCTAAAAGTGCAACCATGGTTTTGAAACAATTCAACACTTATAGCGGTCGTTTTTTATTTTGAACGTTTTCGGCGATAATTTCGCCATCCTTGGGATTTAACAGTTAATAACAGTAAAAAGAATTTTGGAATTTTTACTGTTGTTAGTGTTAAGTCCTGAGGATAACGAAATTATTGCCGAAAATGTTCAAAATAAAAAACGACTTTAAGTAAAACACAACTCCTATAAGTGTTGAATTGTTTTAAAGTTTAATCATAGTGATTAAAAGCAGTATAATCTTGGAAAATCATGGTTTTGAAATTTTACAATTCTGAAATAAACTAATGTAAAATTAATGTTTGTGTGAAGGCATTCATATAAGGCTTGGCATGTTATTGGCAGCATGCAAACTTAAGTTTTTTCAAGCTAGATCAGGTTCTTACCATCATTCCTTTCCTCTTCACAGCTTGTTGTTTTGCAGGTTAGAGATATCTAAGTTTGAAAAGATAGACTTAACTGTACAAAGTCTGGTAAAGATTTGCTCTTGGTAGACATGTTGTGGCACAAACTGAATCAGACAAGTATATAAATTGTAGCAGAGATTGTAGATTTGCTATTAACACTGATGTTAGCAAGCATGGCAAAGATTGATGATGAGGCTGCAAAACTACAGCAACATTGATTGCTGCTTAACTGCAGGAGAAAGGTAAATTTTTACCAACATATAAATGTATTTTCTTAAAATCAATCAGTCTGGGATTAACATTTTTCAGGACTAAAATTTCTGACCAGTAGATGCAGAAAAACAATCAAGGAATGATTGATGAGAGTTCAATTTCCATAGTTTAAATAGGATTTGTTTAGAGACTCTAGAAATTGAATAATGTTTCTGAGAATGATAGATTGAAGTGTCATTGTTTATATTTATTAATTTTGTTTCTTTCATTTGAATAATTTTTATTTGAATTTTTTATAAATTTTCAAATTTATTTCAAGAAAACTGAACATAGACAAAAATTACCTCCTTACATATATAACAACAATATTATTTGTTCTAATTTTGGATCTCAGATGGTTTATTTACCAATATAACAAATACACAAACCCTGGAGTTTTGTCGGCTGGATAAATTTTCCCAGGAAATGAATGGCTGCTAATGTAAACATCAAAGTGCCATATCCCAAAATGGGAGAGTAGTATTTACATTTGTATTTTCTTATTTCTGTTTTTTCTAAACAACAGTGAAAATAAAATTAAAAAAAATGAACAATTAATAGGAACTGTTTCTTTTAACAGAATTAATCAATACATCTAATCCTTGATTTTACACAACTCGAATTTCACAATTTTAGTTTAGCACAGATGAAAAATTTATCAAATTTTTGTTTTACATAGTATAATTTCAGCTTAACACTGCTTAAATCCAATACTGACAATCAAGATATTAATAGTAATATTCTAGATTTAGGACAATAATGAATAACAAAATCCTTAGCTTGTTCTATCAGTGTTGGTGAGCAATCTCTATGCATATTGAATAATATACATGATCTTTAATTTCTGTATAATAATCAATTATTAGGATTATTAATTTAGATATATAATAATTTATCAGTCATGTAATCTTTCAATAAATTATTTCTTCAACATTGATGCAAACATGGATTGAAGCTTAAGATTTGGAAGGAAATTACAGAACTCCTTAGTTCAATATGAAGAGATTTATAAGAAATTAACTAGAAGCAAAGAGCAAACATTAATGATAATTTTATTGAGCCAATTCTAAAAATTTCTTTGAAAACAAATTTTAAAAAAAATCTGAGATACAGGAAATTAGTAGCAGTCATGAACTGAATAAAATTAGTATTCTGTATCTTCTCTTGTTAATATTTGTTTTTATATATTTTGTACAGTTTGCACTTTTATTCTTAAATTTTTTGTATACTTGCGTAAAATTTGTTTTAATTTATTTGTAATTTATGTTAAATAAAATGCAAATTATTTGAGTGTTGAAGAATCTATCTTGGTTTTCTACACAAATATATAATGTTATATGTTTATACACATTTTTTTTTTGTAATACAGTGAAACCTCTCAATAGCGGACACCTTTGGGGAACAGAAATTAGTCCGCTATTGAGAATAA
>WUQG02060468.1:0-10011 GCA_011317285.2 Androctonus mauritanicus | reverse complement strand
AGTAAGTAGTCGACAAGGTTCGGTTTATTACTCGTATTCAAAATAATATACATTTTAAGTAAATGCGATATTTATATTACAAGTGAGTTTGATGCTGGGTCAGAAATTGAGCATGGAAGCCTATCTGCAAAATACAACACTATCATCACCTCAACCTTCCAGAACATCAATAACTCCAGGATTAATTGCGAAAAGAAAACGAATTTACAATCAGCAGCAGTCTTTGAAGAGATGCAAAGGAAAAATAAGATTTCTTCAAACAGAAAATAAAAATCTGAAGAAGGCTTTACAAAACAGAAATGAATATCCAAAATACAGAAAAAAAGCCGAATATCCAAAATACAAAAAAGCATGTAAAAATTGCAAAATTACAATAATAAATGTTTTGTATTTTCTATTTAATGTAGGGCCTATATAGAAAATGTAAAATAAAAGTAATTTTAATTTTTGTTTTAAGATATTTTTTGTGTGATGTAATATAAAATCATAGGCGCCTTGGCCTAAACAGCTACCGCACGCTATCTATAGGTAACTTTTGTCATCAATGAAGTTGTTAGCATTGAGAGATAGGAGAGTGCTACGACTACTAGTTCTAATGACTATGATGAAGACGATTCGGCGCATATTTATTATCTGATTTGAATATAACGGGAGTTCTGATTCTGATATTTCATTACCAATAAGGATACGATCGATCGCGAGAAAACGACGAAACATGGGTAGTAGAAAGACCATCTGATAGATTATTATTTAAAAACCTAAGAAAGTTGAATGATAGTAGAACTTCATATTAATAATTTCCGCGTATGGGTTTTCCATCTATATCGATTAATTCTTTTCAATCAAACAAACCCAAGGCCGGTACCGATAAGGATCTTATAGATAAGGATCTAGATTGTCTTCATCATGAGGATTAGTCAGCCTATGATAGGCTCTAAAAATGGCTGCTTCCAAATAAGGATCTTATAGATCTTATCGGTACCATTTTTAGAATTATTTTATATTACAATTCAATACTATTATTACTAATAGTACTTTTAATAACAATAATAAAGAGTGATGGAATCTTGCATGAGATGCAAAATTTAGTAAATTTCGATTTATTTATTTTTCAATTCCAACTCAAACT
Organism: Androctonus mauritanicus; assembly: GCA_011317285.2. Taxonomy (NCBI): domain Eukaryota; kingdom Metazoa; phylum Arthropoda; class Arachnida; order Scorpiones; family Buthidae; genus Androctonus; species Androctonus mauritanicus. The sequence continues at coordinate 8,882 of WUQG02060468.1, read as the reverse complement.
ATTCACAGTATAAAATATAATACCGGATTCCGTATAGGTCAATACCCTGTCGTTTGGAGAAAAACAAAGAAACAAATACATACCAATCATTTAATTTATTAGTAACATGATAATTTATATAATGATGACAACTTTTTTATAATCCGCCATTGCTGTTGATATTTGCTATGGAAAAAAGATTTCCATCTAACTGAATGAAAATTCACTAGCACCATAAAAGTATAGAATCTTACTTAAGGAGGTTCTCTTGAGCTATATCTTTCAGTTCAGCCTACTATCTCCCAACTAACTTAAGGGACATTGAGAGATGACGATCAGTTTGAAAATAACGAATTAATCGTTAAAAAACTAAATAATATTTCTGGTATAATAGAAAATATAAGTGATGTGAAGCATCTGGAACAAATGTTGTAAAGGAATGATAAAAGAAAGATAAGTCAGAAGAAGAAAGAGACACACGGACAGCATTTTGGTCGAATGATATATCATATGGTCAAGAACATCAATAGAAATCGGCTTAATTGAACAATTATCACCTAAAGGTGACAAATATATCATTTACGACATTTATTTTTTGTCTGATATATCATTTGGAAAAAACAATGGAACACAATATAAATAAAATCATCCGAATCATTAATAAAACATTATAATGGACATAGGAATAATTAATTAATCACGTTATAATTTTCAGAAAATCAAATATATTGTTCATAATCCATACAAAAGTATATAAAAATAGTAATTATGTTTTCTATGTTCAAGAAGTTCTTTTTTCATTTCATAAAAAAAGGAAGTTTTCAGTCAAATTTCATATTTATGTATGTGTATGTGCAATATAGGTGCATTATTGAAAATTCAATATTGGGATTTAAAAATAAAAACTATTTCCTATATCTTGAATCTTTTACCAATACAAAATTGAGGTTATGTAAGCCATTTAAGAAGTTAAAATAATCCAAACAAAAATCTAGACTTTTTTTGGAATATTGAGAATAGGAATTTTAGAATTTTATTTTTATGAAAAATATTCAATTAATAGAAAATTTTGTTTCTATAAATCAGTAGAGTTTTTAAAGGAATGTTCCTTCATGATGTTAAAATATGCGAAAAAAGTTACCATCATAATTATTATAAGTCGAACCAACAGAAAATATTGTAAATTTTGTCTGATTGAGGAATTGATGGTTCGGATTATAGATATTCTGGATAAATGAACTGAAATAATTTCGATACAGCTTTGAAGAATAAAAATATTTCAGACTCAATAATATTTGAAAATTAAGGTAGTTTTATTTAAGCTGTTATATCACACTTGGAAAGCAGCTTGAAATACGTTGTATGTGAAAACAGCCTATCATAGGCTGTTTCCACATACAACGTATTTCAAGCTGCTTCCAGCCTATCATGGGGATTAGAATCTATCATAGGCAGGCTTACCTCTATGATGATTCAATCAAAAGATTGAAAAATGGAGTTCAACGGCCTGCATTGAAAAGTTATGATATGGGACCCAAAATTAAATTCAGATCTTACAAAGCGGTAAACGACTGCTTTATCATGTGACTATTCGGCCGACAACATTGTTTATATCAACTAGTTGTTATTCTTTGTTTTATTTGATTATAACAACAATCAGAAAGCACAAAAATTTATGAGAGAAAACATAGTATACAACGAATTTTGAAATATATTTTGTATTGTATCAAAGAAATTATGCTTTCTGTTTATATAAATGATAGAAAGGGATTAATTATCATGGATAAATTAACTTTTTTTCGTGTGATTTCTTACTAAATAATCGATAGTTCAGATAACTTATGCAAAGAGAATATAATAATTCCATTAGAACTGAAAAAGACGCTTTTATATGTTCATTTAATATTAAAATAAAATTATTTCATATTATTATATATATATAATTAATTCATATTATTATTATGTATATTGAAAAACTCATATATTATTATATATGAGTTTGGAAATAATTGAAGCCATTTCTAGTCACTTCTATTCACTTAGTTCTCGTAATTACGTGATATGTGGTTCCTAGAGATGAGCATGAAAATTATAAAGCACAAAACTACAGGTATTCTACAGAAATTTCAATATAACGCGATCTAATTTTGGATCGCGCTGTATTGAAATATATCTAGGTATAAAAAAATTTCTTACAAGTTAGATATAAAAATTTTTTTTAAAATAAATAGAAAAATATATATAATATCATAGAATGTATAACATTTCAAGATAGAAAATAATTCTTTTGATCAAATCTAGTATATAATAGCACACATAGTATATTATGTCTGAATTACTAAATCATTTGACATTAGGTGTACTTCTAATATCCAAATTTTAACAATCCTACTAATAATATTGTTGCGATGCTATAAAAACGCATGAATTTCATATCATTATTATTTAATTTGTTTTATACTTTCTTCAGATTTTGATCAGGTTGAGTCTGTAATCATTCTTGCATGGTCATAGCTCAATTCATATTCCATAATTTTTTATTATTATAAAAAAGAAATACATCCATATTTATATTTTAAAAGTTATCTTTAGAATATTTTAATTCGTGAATGTTGAACTCCGGGATGTAAACAAGTACAGTATAATATACATGCCACTTGAATTACAGCAAATATTCTCTTTTCCTGGTCTATATGATAGATTTCTCAGTTAGCTTCACACATTACATTTGTGGATCCAACAGGAATAGAACAGGATTTTAGCCTACCGCAGTCGTGTATTTTCGCGCAGGTAAGAATGGCGGAGTGAGAAGTTCTCGACGCAATTAGAGACAACTACGGTTTGTATAAACCTTAGATCTTTATTGAGAGATTAGATGAAGCTGTCCTCAGAGAATAAATACCTGTTTATCTATATATTTATGAAGATTGAATGTAAATAACTGTAGTCTTCTCGACATTCAGCTGATTTCTTGTTTGATATACAGTCTTTAGTCCAATAGCACAGTCTTTTGTTCAATATTTATCGACAAGCATAGGAAGAAGTTACTCTCTATACACTTTTTCTCTATACACTCATAGGAGTATGTCCATTCTCCAGAGGACTTACGACTTGCTCTTTCTGAGCTTGATGACCGACGATTTGGAGGACTTGCAACTGATTTACCGATTTGTGGTGACCGACGTGTGGGAAGACTAGCAACGGACTGCTTCCTTCACCTCTTACGCTCTCAAATTCTAGCGACCGACTGCATGGTTAATTCTTCTATTTTCCCATTTCCCCTCTAACATTCCGTTCTTATCTTCGCACCACCCGGGTGTCACTCGATTCTTTATATAATCATATTTCTTAATTGTCCATTGTTATTGTGGAGGACAGAGTACATCGGACGAACTGGAACGATAAACAAAGTGTTGTTTAATCATTCTAAGGTGCCACTCCTAGTTGAATTACAACGTGACACTTTGCAAAAGAATCCCGAACTCCGTATCCTCGTAACATTCTTTTTTTATGAAATAGACCTACAAAGGCAGGCCTATATATATATATATAATTATGTATACATATATACATAATTTTTATTTCTTCTTTTCTTTTCCTTCAACATAAATCTAAGTAATTTAAAGATATATCTGTTTGTTTATAGCGGTCTCTCAGGAGCTGATATATTTTTCAATTTTTTTTTTTTCAAATGTTAAATCTATGAAAATTATCACATATCTTCCCTCATACATTACTTTATCATAATCGGCCGAATATTCTTTGATAAAGCAATAAAATATCACATTGAAAGATCCGGATTCAATTCTGGATACCATACCTTCATTTTTTTAGAATGGATCTAATCCTCCTGGCTAAACCCCATCGTTCAATCTTCTTGTTAACTCTGATATGATTATTGCCAGCCGGTAGTAAGTTGTAATTTGGCTTCTGCCAGATACAATATATCCTACATCAGATATAGTCGCTTAAGTATATCTAATCTAACCGAGAGATTAAATATTTTCCTCAAACGCGTATCTCCGAGAAAATATAAATGCAGAGCGCATAAAAAAAAAGAATTATATGCATATTATTAGGAAAGTTTATAGTGAACAAAATTTGATAATAGAAAAAACTAAAATATTTTCTAGGATCCCATTACATGCCAGAAAGAATGGATTTCCAAATATGGAAAAGTTGTTGGGTAAATGTTATTATTTAGCTATTTCCAATCATTTCTTGTAAAACATTATTTAAATCATTATATTTTCTATCAGATATTTTCAAGGTTTATCTCCAGTTCTAATGGTAGCCGACGTTGATTTATTAAAAAACATACAAATAAAAGATTTCCAGAAATTCATAAATCGACCTGTAAGAAATATTTATTTATGTAATAAACTTGAATAATTAAAGGATATTTATCGAAGAATTTTTTAGCCTATTACTAACGAATTTTCAAGATCAACAACAAGAGATTTAAATAAAAATTTAGTCAGCCTGACTGGATCAAAATGGAAAGAGATGAGATGCGTGATTACACCAACTTTCACAACAAGCAAAATGAAAATGGTAAAGGTTTTATAATTTTCAAATTCGTGTCTACAAAATATAATTAAGGAAGAAAATAACTATTTTATTATATACAATTCTGTTATTTATTATTGAATTTAAATACTTCTTTCGACAGATATTACCAATTCTGAATGACACGACTAGCATCTTATTAGAAAAATTTGAAAAATATTGTGAAACCGGAGAAGTCTTTGATTCACATTTACTCTTCCAAAGATTCACACTGGATGCGATATCCAGAACAGCATTCGGAATCAAAACAAAAGTACAGAATAATCCGGAAGATCATTTATTCAAATCAGCTTGTATTCTGATGCATGAACCATTTCGTTTACTCTTCCTTCTGATATCAAGTATATATTTATAAATTATATTTTTATAAAAAAAATTCTGATGTAAATTTACGGTATGACTATAATCTAAAAAAACATTAAATATTATTAATTTGTTTCTTATAATAGTCATAATAATTTAATATTAGATTTATTTTAAAATTCTGATACACCATAAATTTTGTATACTGTATTTTGATTTGATCGAAATTACGTATTTTTTTGATCTTTAGTAATCATTAATATTTTTGATATATATTGAGATAATATAAATATTTAAAATACAGCATATCATATTACAATAAGTCAAAATTTATTAGAATATGATTATGTTAAAAATGCAAATCTGGAAATCGTAACAACTATCATAGTATAAAGCTTATATACAGTTTACTTACAGTTGTATCCTTATTTATATTGTATACAGTTGCAAACCTATATACAGGAGATTATGCATAGGGATCTGCTGTTGCGGTTTTTGGTCGTCAAATCCGCGATAGGCAAGCCTCGAATAATATTCATGTCACGAACCTGATTCAAACATTTTCAAGTAGCTCGAGTATCGCATCCTCTAAGTTCAGGTGGATGCAACATAGTACAGTAGAGTACAATTAACAAAAATAAACGAACCATCACCCACTTTAACAAATATTTTAATTTGAAATTGTTTTATTTTAGGATAATTATCACTTTCAGAAATCGGCCTGGACATATTTTGAAAAATAATGACATATTAAAATGAAATATATCATATGCAACATCTAAACATGATGATAAAATATGTCGTCCATGATTCTTTATTTGTTAAATAATTGGATTACACTGTATAAACTCATTATAGCATTTACATCATTTTTTAAATTAATATAAGAAAATTTAAATCATATGCAATTACCAAATTGGAATTAAAAGTTGATTTATATTTTCCATCATGAATATAATTTCTAAACTAAACATTATGGATGAATTGCAAAGCTTAAAAGCTTTTACAATTCATCCATAAATACAAATAATTTTGAACAAACATCAAAATTTGAAATAAAAAAAATTTACTTTCAATTTAGGCTCATGTTATAAAAGAATGAACAATTATCAACGAATTTTCCAACTTTCTAAGCTACTCAGTAATTATTAAAATGTATAAATAAGATATTGCAAACTAATTATTGCCTTTGCAGACCGCAATTATTCTTTGCGATTTAAAACTATTAGAAATGAATATAGAAATAAATTTATTTCCTAACATAAAAACATTTCTGTATATACTATTAGGTTCGTTTGTGTTTCTTCAACCACTGATGAATATCCTCCGAACATTTTCTAGAATAATTATCAGCAGAGGATCCAATCCATTGATAAGATTTTTGGATCAGAGTAGAGCGATCGTCGAATATCGCAAAAACAATCCAATGGTAAATATAATATAATTATTAATGTATTTCTATTTTATATTTATGTTACATTATATCTCATTTAGTATAAAAGACCAGATTTCCTTCAGTTATTGATTGATGCAAAGATCAAAGAAAAAATTGATATTGATTATCAAACATTAGCTGCAGATGATAACACAGGAAATGAAAATAAAGAAGCGGAAAACGGTAAGCTCAATTATTCATATAGAATTATAAATCTCATTATCATTTGAATTTTGTTTATATTTTTTAAACAGATGTTATTAGTTCAAGATCACTAACTACAAATGAGATGGTAGCAAATTCACTTGTATTCCTTCTCGCTGGGTAAAAGCAAAATTATTCTCATCATCATATTACTAAATTTTTTTTAATGTTAATGTTATTTTATTTTAATGTTTAGATTCGAAACAACCAGTATAGCTCTTGCCTTCATCACTAAAATGTTGGCTAATTTTCCAGATGTGCAAGACAAAATTAGAAAAGAAATAAATGCATTATTAGAAAAAAAGGTAAAAAGCACAAAATAGCAGATCTTTTGATGAATGCAACACAATATCAATTCTATATTTTTCTCTAGAATGAATTAGATTACAATTCTATACATAAGTTACAATATATGGATCAAGTGTTCAAAGAAATACTTCGCTTATATCCTCCTGTGCATTCGTGAGTTTGACTTTATTCATTCTCTTATTTTAACAAATATTTGATTTAACACAAAAATTAAACAACAGAACATAATTAAAATTGTACTAGGCGTTTGCAAATACACACAGTCGTCGAATTACTATAGGATTCGGTTTCAATTCTCGTCGTAAATCGAAACGGTTGAAAATCGAAAATGTCAAAATATATGGATTTATCACTTCTAATATTTACCAGAATTAGAATATATATTATCTTAAGAAACATAAAAAACACAAAACTACGACAAAAGAATAAGACACAAAGAATAACTCTTTCGTATATTCTATCATTGGATGACGGCATTGTACTCATTGAGTTGCATTGACCAATCAGAGAATTAACGATTCCATAGCTGTCGCAAGCAAACGACTACTTGCATATTTATAAAATGAAAAATATTTACCGTGAAGAATACAACAGCATACTATGATCGAGAAGTATCCATCATTTTTTGAGATCTCCAAATTGGTTGGACTAAATTCGACAAGAGTTATTTTATACGGAAGATTAAGCTCTAGTATACTTAAATTAAGAATTTTTTTCTTTTTCAGATCCATGGAAAATTTACAATATGCATATATATTTAGCGTCACAAAAAAATGCGAAAAATATTTAACAATCTAAAGAAAAGTTGCAATGGGCCAATTTGACTGTAATTTCTTTTTATTTGAAAGTTCACTAAAAACTATAAATTATGTATTTATTTATATCGTTAGATATATTTCGCATATACATTTACCTACATTTGTTCGATTTCTTCATACGTCTTTTATTTACGCAGACTTCTTATTGAATTAAAAAACATTATTTGAACTACTCTTTTCAATATTTTTCAAGTGTTCTACCTGTCAACCAAAATTTCATAATAACATCTTCATAAAGTGTTATGATATTCAAATAAGTTTGGAAATTTTTTCAGCGGTTAAAAGGCTGTAACTGATCGGTAGCGTATATAACAAGATCGTATAACCAATATGTATGATTTAATTACAATATTCTACAATAGATTACAAAGTACATTATTCAAGATATAATAATTCGCGAGAGATTTGAATAAATAAGTTTATTTTATGTAGTTTTATAAAATTACGCCACTTTTAATAGCGAAGGAACCATGAGTAATAGCAAAAAAAAAATTGGATATTTAGGATAAGTTCAGAAAGTGTTCTGAGACGTCTCCGCTGAAGAAGGTAAAGAATGGCTTCACCACCCGTGCAGATCGCGAGGGAACGTGATTTACTCAACGGCTGAAGCCCAGCAGTTCAATCAATCACGAACTCTCGCCATGTGACGTCATACTTTAATTTCTCCAGAGAAGATTTCTCAGAGGATTTTGTGCTCTAACTCAGTCTATTTCTCTTTAATATCTGAGAATATAAACAGTTAGAATGCAATATACTTAGCAGTAGACCAAGGGGAATAATTGCATCCAGTTTATATTATTTGATCTCTTAATAAAGACATAAGTAATTCCATTTTAATCCCATCAATTTTGAATTTAAAATTTCAATTTTTGTGGTCTATGGCTTAAGTGATCGAATTTTATTTTAATGAATAAATATTTAATTATAAATATGGCCCCGAAGTATGCTTTTCAATTATTTAAATGTAGAATTAAGTTTTAGTTATACCATCAACAATCTTTAGGGTCGAAATAATTCGTATAAATTTAAATTTTTAAGACAATCTCTAAAAATTTCGAACAACATATAAAGCGTTAAGACTTTCGTGTCTTTCCAATTTTATCAATCATATTTTTTAAATTCATATTCGCTCCTTTCATGTTGAGACAAACTATATTTAATTGCAGTTATAAATTAATCAAAATGTAACATCAGAACTTTAAATTTAATTTAATCTCTTTTATAAAACTTTTTCAGATTTGTGAATCGAGAAGCTGCAGATGATG
>WUQG02060458.1:0-10011 GCA_011317285.2 Androctonus mauritanicus | reverse complement strand
GATGATTTTAATAAAAATCGAAAGCACTTCTTCCCATTGATTTCCTAAGTTTTATTGTGAATCTTTCTGCCATAGTGCTTCATATATTTCATGTATTAATTATTGACAGTGTACAGTTTTTGGTTTTTATATTATTTCTATACTGGCAATCAGTCTATTTATTACAGACTTTATTTAAGATGATTATTTTTTAGACTGTGTTATGATAAAGTTAACTATTAAAGAATTTTATTTCCAATTATGTAATTATATATAGCATTTTAACATTTCTGAATAAAAAAAATGGGTGATATTTTTTGGCTCAGAAATGTGTTATAATTCTTTTTACTTAAATTAATGGTAATTTTGTTTTGAATTTACAAGAATTCAGTTTATGGGCATTTTTAGGAATTTTTTATTCATTAATCAAGATGAAAATTGCTTATCTAAATTTAAAATTTATCATTTAATTATATAATAATTTCTAAATAACTCAATATCTTTTTTTTTTTCTTTTACAAAAGCTCTCCTTTATCTTATGGGCCATTAGAAACAAATAAATATAAATTACTACTAAGATTTTCATTAGATAACCTGGACATCACTAAAAGTAAGTTTTATCTTTACTTAAAAATTATTAATAAAATTTTCACTTTTGCAAAATAAAATTACTTTTATGAATATAGAAATCAATTTTTTTTTTAAATATGTTAAATAAGTTAATTTATAATTTAATAAAAATAATAAAATTATCTTGAAAAAATATTTGATATCTTTTTATACAAAATAAATAAATAAATTTTTATTATTGCTGATCATCCAGAAGCATTTTCGAATAATTCAAATATCAATATGTATTATATTAGTGTGAATATAATAAGAATATATAATAAGATGAAGTTTTAAAAAAGGCAACAGTAAATAGGAGCCATCTCATTTTGTATTCTAGTTTTGCAATATTATAGTGAGATGTTATATGCTGTATAAATTTTATGAAATTTTGTTAGGTATAGATAGAAAGGGGACAGAAAATTTGAGTGATATAACCATTGCTTAAGAAATTTATAGAAAGCATAGTTACTGAGCTCTTTCTTTGATAAGTATTTCCATTATCTGCAGAGAACTACACAATATAGGTTTTCATGGAAGAGTTGCAATACATAAATCTAATATTACATCAATAAATATTGAGCATTGTTTCTGAATGATATATTGTTGACTATTCTTGGACTCTAGAATATTTGAAATATTTTATGGAATGTTTAATAGTATTAGGGTACTATTATTCCTATTATTATTAGGGTAGTGTTATTCCTGATGCAAAATTCAAGCTCAGTGATCCCACATAGGTATAGAAAATACCTAATGAGCATTTTTTTTATTAGACTGTCATCCAAACGATGAAATTTGGAGGAGGAAAGCTTGATGATATGAATATGCTTCATGGTTTGAACTGGAAAAATTAGTTGAAATATCTAACTCAATGATTTTCAACTAGTGTGCCACGAAAAGATCTTAGATATGCTGCAAAAATTTTTAAAGATCATTAATTACATTATTTTCAAAAGAAATGCAATGGTTATAAGCAGAAGTCCAAAGCATAATAAGTATACATATCAAAATTTAAATCTTTTTAAATTGCTTATACTAGTATATCATTGTTATAATAAATGCATATATAATATAGTAAAAATATAAATTCATAAGCAAAGATTTTTGATCATCATAAATTAAATATGTTACAAAAGTTTAATTATAGATTCAAGTGTGCCATGAGATAAAAAAAAAAAAAGGTTGAAAACTACTGATCTAACCCAACATTCACATTTTACATAATTCTTGCTATCCATATTTTTCTATAAAATTATCAATGTGCTATATATATTTTAGCATGATATTACCCCCATTTGTACATTGATATTGTTTTTATGTATTTGAGGAGGAAAAAAAATTGAAAATCATATTGGCCTTTCCAAAGTTTATCCCAAATGTGTTCAACTGAGATAAGACAAACTGAAATATCAGATTAAAGATAGATCAGTATTCTGTAATTTTCCTGGTGCAATCACAGTCTAATAATGGAAAGAAATTTTAAAATCTAATTGTAAGTTTATGTAGAATTATTGTTACAGTCATCCATATCCAAATGGAAAATTCACTACAAATTTTCTTTACTAAATATCATGTTTTCTTCAAAATTGGCTTGATGGCTTGAAATCTGAATATTTTTGGAAGAATAATATGCTTAAGATATGTTATATGAGGGAAGATTAAAAAGTTTTCACCCTCATCATGACACAGATGTACTAGGGATCTGAAATTTGGTCCTACAATTTTTCCTTCTCTACATATCCACCTCTTAGGGCCATACACTTCTTACACCTGTAAAACAATTGTTTAATCTCATCTTTGTAAAAATTGGCAATTTGGAGACAAACCAGTTCTCCAAAGCAGTAATGGCCTCATCATCAAAGAAACAAACTCCTCTTAAATATTTTTTCATAGTTTGAAACAGTAAGAAGTCTGAAGATGCCAAATTGGGAGAATACGGGGATGGGGCAAATTTCATAGTCACTTTTCTGCACAAATATGGCTATTTCTGTAGCTCACTGTGTAAATGCATTGTCAGCTAGCAGCAACAATGCATCTGCTTATTGAGTTGTCAGCTATCAGCAACCTTTTGACAGCAAATTATATATTTTTTTCTCTAATACTATCCCACGACTTTTGTAGCAAGTTCTTGCAGTATGCTTTCTGTTGTTGTCATCCCTTTTTGTAAACAATCTGTCAATACAATATCTTTGCTATTCTAAAACAAACATGACCTGATGGATAGCCTTTACTTGGGTTATTGTGTAGGCTGATGCAACCACATTTGAATTCGCATTGCAATCATTTCACAGTCTCATATGATGGACATTTCTCACCATATACAGCTGACAGCTCTTCGCAATTTGTTTGTGCAGTTTTCTCTTGATGATGAAGAAACTATATCATGGTTTGATACTCAATTTTGTATCCAGCATGACACTTTCTTCTACTATCATGCTTTTAATTCCAATTAAACAGCACTTGTCAAAACAAAAAAAGCATGCATATTAGTAAGACAGTAATCTGTAATTGTTTGCATTTACAAATCTATAGCATACATACAACATGATAAGGATAAGAACTTTTTGATCTCTCCTCATATGTAATGTTTAAAACAAATTATAGTATTTGTACTAAGTTTTTCAAAATTTAAAATGAGTTTTATTCAATTATTTATCTGTCAGAAATTTCATAGGAAATTTGAAACATTTTATGAATATATATATTTTTGGAAAATAGAAAAATGTTTATATATTTTATTAAATTTAATGAAATATTATAATACGTTAATGTAGTATAATATACAGAATTATATTTATAATGTAGGTTCAGATGGCAATGTAAAAAAAATTTTGAAAGACATCGAGAATTTAGAAGGAGATGTTTCATTGTTAAATCAAATTGGAGAAATGGTGTCTAATCTGAATTGTCAACATCAGGTATGTATTAATATAAGTTCTGACATTTATAATAAGCATCTAAGAAAAATTTATACAGATGAATTCAAATTTTTATAATGAAAAGACTTTTTGCTAGAATGGTTAAAGATACTTATATAGACTATTTTATATAGCAAAATTCAAAAATTTTCATCATCATTGAAATTATACAATATTTACATAAACTACCAAATTAATAATAAAATTAACAAATTAAAGTTATTAATAATAACTATGAAATTTTTGATATATAAATGAGAAAACAAGAAATAACATTCACTTTTTTCCTCTAATCTTGTAGATCATGTATGCACATTTTCTTAACATTGAGAGAACACAAAATTATCTCCTTCTTAATATTTTATATTAGCTAATAATACCTGGAAACTTAGTCATATAAGTTGGCAAGATTTTAAAATATGAAAATTGATATGTAGTATTTGCCATTCAAGTGTAGGAATTTTTAATACCTATTAGTTTGTATAATACAGCAGTTTTCAACTGGTGTGCTGCAAAGATCTGCAAGTATGCTACAAGAGTTTGGGGGAAGGTCAAAAAGAAAGGGGAAATTGAGGAATAAAAAATCATCAAGGTAAATGGTAAATTTTAGAAATACTATATATTTTTCATAAGAGGGCTATAAGAATGAAAACAATAATAGTTTAATAAAAAAATTATTATGATAAAAATTCAAAAGTTCATGATCAACATTATCTTTAAAAATAACACAATGATTATGTTTAGAATTTTAACTATTGAATTTTTAATGATAAAATATTTCCTTAAAAAACTGAACAAAGTGCTAAAATTATCAAAACAGAATCGATATGTGAAATGGAAAAAATTGAAAATTGCTAATATAATAATTATCAATTTGAAGCAGGTTTATATTTCAATCATTTTAAATTTATGCCATAAACTTAATATGCATCTACAACGTAATTAAAGCTCTTTGTCTTTTTTATTTGTTTTAGCTTCATTTTTGCATTACTATATTTAATAATAATTTTTACTTTCCATGCATTGTAATTTAAATCATTTATTAATGAATAATATATTCTATAAAAACTATTGTTAGTATTTATTAATGCTTTAAATGAATGGAATTTAGGTATATTAGTCTAGAATAAAAATAGAATGGCATTGTATCAATGATTTGCAATATTCCTTAGTAGGAAAGCAATAGAAAGTTTGCTTTGCATTGTAGTTTCCAGTTTTACTAGAATAAAATCATCATCAAATGTAGTCTCTTGTGATTAAATTCAATGATATTGCTTTTCAGTAAAAGCCAAATTAATCATAAATTGTTACAATTTTTATACCTCTAAAAGTTTTGAATAGATGCACCACAAATTATAGATATATAAAGTATATATGAGTTTCGTAATTATTGTATGTTGTCTATGTAAATCAGCCAAATAGCATGCGTCAATTACATATATCTGCTAATATCATTGCCAGCAACATTTATTATTCAAATATACTGGGTAGCCATAAAATAACATGAGGTGTTCAGAGCCCTATAGCACGTCATGTATTGGACAAAGTGTAACAAAATTAGCATTTACTAAGAGTTTACTTATATCACTGTGTTTCTAATTTGAATTAAATTTGCTTATTTACAACATGAGCAGTATATAATTTGTTTCTTTTCAGTGATTTTATAAATCAGTAAAAATTTATTATTTTTGAATTTAGAAGAATAAAAGTTCACCTGTAACAAGAATAAAAAAAATTAAATTTTATTTTTTATTTTATTTTTGCTATGGGGTTTGCTATATGTACATATAGTGTAATATGGCAAAACCAAAAACATTATAATTACATAATTATTTATGCAGATTTGATTTATGCAAAATTTGAGTTCTATAAGTTCTTCTGGAATATAAGTATTGCATAATTCAAAGTGTATATATCTACTATAAACTACTGTTATAGGTATATCTCACTTTATGGTGCTTTGCTAATACAGCACTTTTAAATTATATTCTGAGCTTTTATTTTATATCTCAAAATTAATTATTATTCTGCAGATAACTTTCATTTATGCTTTATACTCGTATATCTATTCAAACACAGATGGGCTGAAGTGAAGCCATACTGAAAAACTGAAGTGTGGAGATCCAGAATCAAACCTGGATCATTAGATGATGTGTGAATACTTTAAAACCTGGCCATCTGGCAGAATTTTTAGGCATAGTGCTAGTGCATTATTAAATGCATTAATAATAATGTAAATATGTTTTTAGGCTTTTATACATATTAGAAAATGATAAAAAGGCTGTGATTCACTTCACAGCAATGGTCTGGAACGTAACTCCCACAACAATGAGATATACCTGTATCAGCTTTTCAGTGCTGTAGACAATGATATGCTAAGAAACTTATATTATTTGTACAATAAGCATCTGCATCAGAACTTTGATAATCTTAAATATTGCCTATTTATTATGATATTTTATCACAAATAGATTTCTAGCATTAATTTAAACAATAATGATTATTTTGCAGGACATCCATGACACCAAATTCTTTTTCATTTCATAAACAAATTACAATGGAATTTCCTTTATGCATTTTAGTTTAGTATTGATTTCATATCTTAATTATCTATATGACTAATCTTTCTTTCGAAATTTGAAATGATAGAAAATTTTTTTGATACTATATACTAGATTTTGAAAGTATACTCAAAAGATTCAATGCTTTTGAGTGTACTTTAGGTAATTCAATAAAGCATATAGTAAAGTTGTGATTAGCCTCATTATTTCTATAATATACAAGATTGCAGATTGTGGATGAGTTGTGTGGACTGTGGATGGTTTGTTTGTATAAATACATTCTCACTTATTTGCTAAAATGCTATGTTTATGAGCACGATGAATTTGATACTAAATAATTTGATAAATAAATTAAACTATAAGCCAAATAAGTAAAATAAATTTAATATTTACAATAAGAAATATTAAATTTATTTTGAATTTTGTAAAAATATTGGACAATTGAATAGCTCAACAAAATTTTGTATGATATTAAAATAATTAAAAATCTATATAGATATTGATATAAGTCCTATTAATGTGTGTTGATCCCTCATATTGTAAACAAAAATAGCAAACCTTTCAAAAGTACTTTTTAATTGCATCCTAACATTTTTTGGCATCACTTTATAGAATTTCAGCAATGCTCTCACATCCCCACTCTCCATTATACTTTGACCATCAAATTTCAGTTTGTTAACTAGCTATCTCATAAACAATTATAAACAGAAGAATAAAAAAAAAATTATTTTTTTCTCTTTTTATTAAATTGATTATTATACCAATTGTTTGGGTAGTAATAGTATAAAATACAAATTAGATTTAGTTGTTTAACATGTTGCTAATTTTCATTTATTTTATATTTATTAATAATTTAATTTATTGTATGAATATTTTTAATTTTTCAGTTATTATTATTGAACATGCAAGATTGTAAATTGTCTAAATGAATGTTACTATACATTTATGTACAATTTTTACAATAGTTACATTTGATTTAACATTTTAATAGATTATCTTAAAGGAGGTTTTAGAATTATTTATTTACTAAACAGGGGAATAATAAATTCTTTTTAATCTGGAAAACTACATAAGAAATGAAAATTAGGTGTAATTTTTGCATGTCTTTTTTGTATAGTAGAGGAAATGGAATTTTTATACTGTTAAATAAACACATAAACAGTAATTTATAGTATTTCTCTTCAAAGAATCCAATCAACTTACAGATATATCTAATAACTGAACAAAGTGAAATTTTTTTGTTACAAAGACATATTTGTCTTTCTATGAAAATAATTATATTCTATAATTTTCTATTTTTTTGCAGACATAATTGAAGATTTATTAGCTATAAGATATGCATGAATATATGGCATTCAGGTTAAGTAATTATGTGAGCCATATATGACTCATGAACTGCATATTTGGCACAATATACAGTAATGTTCTTTGTGAAAAATTAGATTTTAATTATAAATATATGAAATTTTCTCTTTTAAAATATACATATAACCAAAAATATCAAAATATGATTTGAATAATTGAATCCTTTGTTCCTAATTAGAAATGACAAATTCTAAGGTATGCTAATAAATTATAAAAATAAGTATAATTCTTATAATTCTCCTTTATCTCCTTTATATAAAGGAGAATTATACTTATTCTAATTAAATATATATATATCTGATGTGAGTTTCATTAGAAAATATTTATTTGCTATATTATATGAACTGATCAAAAACTAACAATAAATGTTAATGTTTTTTTGTTCATTTAAAAGGCTTTGGATGATGTAGTAAAGGAGTTATTGTCAAATGTTACAAAGCAGCTTTTTGAAAAACAGAATGCAGATAACCAATTTCTTAGTGTCGAATTGACAATCACAACTCAGTAAGATATTAAAATCTATATCTTTATTTTTTTGCAACAGTTTGAATTTTTATAATAATAACAACAATGGAATATTTTCTGTAGAGAAGGTATTGAAAATATGACTGTTATATTTCCCTCTTCTGAAAAAAGATTGTCTTGGGAATCAGCTTTTAATGAAGCAAAACAAAAATTAGGTGAAATTCAAAAATTAAAATTTAATTTTAAGTAATTCATTTTCTTATTAAATATTAATTTATAACTTCAATTTTTAGCTTTATCAACAGACAGAAGGCCACCTCCAGAGTTTATGTACCCTTTACCTATCCGTAAAACTAGAGCTGGACTCCAGGTATACAATCTTTCTAAACAATTTATTTTTATTTGTTATATTTCTAAAAACTATCAATGAGATATATCATTTAATTAATTGTTGAAAAACATACTTTATAGTTAAAATTTAGGACATATTATGTATGACAGAAGTATTCTATTATTTAAGAATATCCAATAATAATTTAAAATTTGAAAATATTAATTAGCAAAATAATTTGTAGACCAACATTGTAAAATTATATAGTTATTTAATTGTTAGTGTAATAGGGAGTGATTCAAATTAAACTATCCCTGTTTGGAATGATCTGGAGAGGCAATCCATGGAAGGAATACATTTCAGACCATGGGAAGATGATTGGTCCAACAAAATTTATAGTTTCAAAAATGGCCAATAGATGAAAATATGGTACTGCAATCATTTTTAGATAATAAATATAAAACATGACATTATCAGTAAACAACAGCATACAAAGTGTTATCATGTAAATTCACTCCATACACATACAAATTCTCAATCATACAGAAATATGGCTAACAGCACCAATGAAACACACACAACTAACATAACAGCAAACAAAGGTTTCTAGGGGCTGCCTCAAAATGATGTTCAATATATCCACTGTGTTGCAGGGCCAATAGGCAATATCGTGTCATAGCATGATCCATAGAAGCATGTAACTGATCAGTACAGATATTGCATATGTGCAACATAATATGGCTCTTCAAATCCTCCGGGTTTCTAAAGCTTCTTGATAAACTTTGTGAATGAGATAAACCCCAAAGTCAAAAATCATAAGGGGTAAGGTCTGGTGAACACAAAGGCCATCTTGTAGGAAATGCATGACTAGTAATGATGTCACAGCAACTTTGACAATGAATGTCACATCTAATGTGTGATGAGAGAACTCCATCTTGTTGAAATGTTGTTGTATTGAGGCTGTATTCTCATTACTGAAATTCTGGAATGAGGAAAACCTGCAATATATCCCAATAACATACTGCAGTTATGGAATAAGTCTTTGTACACTGTAGACTGGTTTCCTCAAAGAAAAATGACCCAATCAAAAACATGGTGGCAAAACTTATCCATACAGTCACATACAGTGAATGCAAGGGCATCTATTGGATTCAATGAAGATTTTCTATTGCCCAGATGTGGCAGTTTTGTGTGCTCACTGTTCCGTACATAAAATTGTACTTCATCACTCCATAGGATATTCATGGTCAATTCTGGTCTATTTGCATGCATGCTAAGAACATCAAAGAGAATGTTTCATACACATTGTTATCACCAGGTTTTAACTGTGGTAAGCAATAGATCTTATATAGGTTTCCACTGCTTTCTGCAATCATCTCCATACTGTTGTGTATGGCAAATCCAGCTGCCTTGTTAAATCACAAGCACTGCATGTTCTTGCTATATTCTCATTGGACTGCTCAATGACAGTGGTTGCAAAATCTTCAATCATCTGCAATATCTGTTGTTTTGTCCTCATCCTGTTCAAACCAGTGAACCTGTATGCAATGATTTCTATTCCTATATAAGTGAGGCATTTTATCATCATTTTTGTTGTTTTGGTAAAACAATTATAAGATCTCCTGTTGCCCAAACATGCAACAAGAGATCCATCATGTTTGTTGAATGCATGCAAACCTTGTCAGAGACACGATTCACATGCCTTTTCATGCCTGATATTATGCAAATTGTTCTGTCCAGTACAGCTCAGTGCCACATTTTCACCTATTGGCCATTTTTG
>WUQG02060447.1:0-10011 GCA_011317285.2 Androctonus mauritanicus | reverse complement strand
GAAAATGTTAGACTAAGAATAAAGTTAATGCTCAATGTAATACACCTGCTGTTAAGTGCTTTCTCATAGTAATTTATACTATATACTATTACTATTTAAAAGCATATTGAATATTCTCAGTTCTGATGATTGGGAACATAACCTCTATTTATAACATTGTACTATGGAAAATTGTATTCCGAATTATGACAGATTTGAACAATGACTGAAATTTTTTAATGCAACCTTATCGTAAGTTGAGGACCTCTTGTATACTATAGTTATGATCACAAACTAAAAGTATTATATCATTATATTTTAATCACAGTTTATAAGAATGTTATCATTAATGTTTCTAAAAAATGCTTGTATATTGAATTCTTATAAATTGGAATCTAAATTATCATTACTTACAATTAAAAAAATTATAATGCATTCCTCAAATAAACCCAAAAATATCAACTGTTTTTCATTAAAACATTATCTAATTACATAAACAACAAAATTACTTCAAACAATTAATTAGATGTTATAAACAAATTTAAATAATGCAATTTTCTTAGAAAATGTTCCTAATAAAGAGGCCAGCTGCCAAGAAGGAATCATTATCTAGATCTCTACCTGTAGATGCTGTATAGTAAAGTTGTTGTTTATCACCTGAAGTATCCATATTTAATTCCACATCCCATCCTTCACATTCTCTTAAAGATATCTGAATCCAGCCCATCAATCTCTTAAAGAACAGCTACTGAAAGGCTTCAACATCTGTTCTTTTTTTAAACATCATTTTACTTACTGATTACTGAGGCAAGTTTATTTTAGTGATGGGATAACCAGACTATAGAGAAATGGATTTGATGGGCCAGACTTGAATCTGAAATCTCAAATAGACTTCTCACTGAGTAGGACTGGGATTTGATTACCAGTCATCTCTAGCAGAAAGCAGAAGTGTTTTCTTCCATCCAATCTGGCATACTTGGTAGCTACAGGCCAATCCAATCCTGGCCTGAGCAATCTCTGACTGCTTGCTGGAATCATACCATTGTTTACTAATCTCTTAGTGTCATAAAAACTAGACAGAAAGAAAATGCCTCTAAAAGTCGATAGTTGTCTTTAGCAATTTCATAAAGTATTCTTTGTATAAAAACAACAACAACTCACTATGAGCATTAATCAAAAACAAGTAATATATATGCAATTTGGCCAACTCCCCATAAATTTGAGTAACATATAACAAGCCAAATTTGCCTTGCCATTTAGTAGCCAACAGTTAGAAAATTATATCATTTATTGACAAAAAATAAATGCTATAAGATAAAAAAAATGATATAAATGTATTCATCCAATACATTTATATCATTTCATCATTAACAAAACAAAAAAACTTTTAAAGTATTTAAATTCAATGAAAAATACTACTTTACAATTTTATAAAAAATTTTACATTGTTTGTTTACTGGATGTCTGTATGGTAAAGTACCAGTGATAAGACATTAATTAATCAAGAAAACGTAATATATACAAAATAAGCAAAGAATAGTATTAAAAAATTAGGATATTTTTTGCAATTCAAATGCAGTTACTGTGATTGATATTGCTGCATTACTTTCTTAAATCATCAGATAAATTGTTGCATTATTATTTACTAAGTGGATGATTTGTATTCAATTGCAGATTCAAATCTCCAGATTTGTGTGGAGGATTTTGGCATGAATCAACAAACTGCATACATCACTTTCAATTAATCCCATCAAGGAGTTGGCTGGATTGATGGAGTGAAACTGTTTTGGCTTTCAACCCAGAGGCCCAGAACTGAATCCATATCCCATTCTTTGAAAAATTTATATGCAATTTTTGGGCAGCATAAAATAGGACAGATGATGATAACCTGTGAAGTTTTTTCATTGCTGATCTCACAAGAAATAACAGCTAACAAATCTTTTTAATTCATTAACCAACAAATCAATCATTTGATTACATCATTATTAAATAACAAGAGTTTACCTGGAATCATGTTTCATCTCATTCTCAAATTGACTACCGAGTGACAGAAAACAATGGTGGATGGAGGTGGAAGCAGTGCGCCACCTGAATTCTTCATAAAAATATGTAAATTTGTAAATATTCATCATAATGTTATGTAAATTTATCTGAATTCTTGAATAGTGCCTAGGGTATGATCTCGTATATGAGCCTTCTACCTGTCAGTACCAAATAAAAATTTGCAATCATTTCTCATTAGAATTCTCATGTTTTTATCCAGTGGTTGTTAGTCATCATTTTGTTGAACTGTCATATGCCTCCTCATCACAATATTGTTTATTGTATTATTATTGTTATTATTATTAGTGTTTTTGGAACTGCATCATCATACTAACCATGTTCTATAATGTGGGTAAAGGACTATTCAATTGAATTTACTAACAGTTTTTTAAAGAGTCATGTGTTAAGAAACTCCTAACTACAGACTAGACAACAAGGGCACATATCTACAGGTTAAGGCAACCTGACTATCATTGTTGCCAACTGCCAAGTGAAACAAGTCAATGGGTGAGCTGGAAATGCACATTCCAGCTGCAAACTGGTATTCTTTATATTCCTCTACATTAGCAAGGCCTGCTTCATTCAACATTTGAAACATTTACTCATTATAAATTTCTTGTAAAAAAAAAAAGAGTAAAACCTTGTAAATTGAAATTTTCTGATTACAAATTATATTTGCTTGCAAAATTGAGGACTCAGAAATCAAGGTATCATAAATTGGGATTGGCTTGTCTGTATATAGATAACTTATCTCAAAGGCAAGAAATATGATGTAATTATTTTAATATAATCCACAATTCAATTTACATCATATTACAATATTTATTATGATACATATTAATTTATCTTTACAGAGTTAATTGCACACAGTAATAGTAATCTTTAAAACTGCAGTAATGTATACTAAACTATAAAAATGATTTTTTTAAATTAGAAATTTTTACATAAAGTTAAATTTATGTAAGTCAGGGAATTCCTATATTAATTTCTTAAAATATTAAACCATATCAATGAAACTACTAAAAATTCTTAAGGGTGCTTGCACACACACCAACTTTTTGCCGGCACCGATTCCGGTTCCAGTCGTAATGTTTTTGGCATGGTTGGATTTCGGAAGTCGCGGAAGAAAGATGTCAGTATCTGATAGACAGAGAAGACAAAACTTGTTTGTTTTGTTATATCTTACTTGTTAGACAGAAATACAGGGATCGCCTAAGGCAACATTGGGTACATCTGCTTTTAGCAGTGAGATATATAGAAGGTAGCTTTTATACGATGTTTGAAAAACTGAGAAATGGTAATGATAAATTTTTCAATTATATTTGTATAAGCACGGGTACATTCGATTTTCTCATAGAACGTTTAGGAGTTCATATAAAGCACCAAGATACAATAATGTGAGCCTCTCCTAGTATGAATTGTAAAGAATTTCTGTGCCGGCATCGTCACGCCTAGAAATGTGTGCCAGCTCCCATTGGAATACATTGAAGTCGACAACCGGAGATCGGGCCGACCTCCAGTTTGTCGAGTTCTTTACTGGCATAATAAAATCCCGGACTGGTAATTTAGTCGGACCGGCTACGTGTGCAAACCTTTATTTATTTACATTGCATCCGGTGCCAGAACTGGATCCGGGAAAGCCGGTGTGTGTGCAATCACCCTAAGTGTACACTTAAGAA
Source organism: Androctonus mauritanicus (assembly GCA_011317285.2). NCBI lineage: Eukaryota > Metazoa > Arthropoda > Arachnida > Scorpiones > Buthidae > Androctonus > Androctonus mauritanicus. The sequence continues at coordinate 6,310 of WUQG02060447.1, read as the reverse complement.
TTTGAAACTTTTAAAAATTAAATATGGAATTTAAATAAACATTAAGATGCAATATATATAGTACATTTTCATTTAAGATACATATATATTACAGTATATGTTTTAGAGATCTGTGGATTGAAGAAAATTTGCTGAATACTTTAAATGTTAATTTGTATATATATATATATGTGTTGTGTGTGTGTGTGTGTGTGTGTGCGTGCAAATAATATATAATATTCTGTCTGTAAATAATAAATTCATATACAGGAATTCCCAATTTACATCATCTCATGTTATGTCATCTCATACTCATGTTATTGTTATTGCCCCAGATCCAATTTTAATCAAAGTAAGCAAATTAATCTATACATTCTATTCCATTGGTTTTATGTTATCAATAAATTGGAATCAAAGCTAAAAATAATTTGCATTTTACATATATATAAATTGTCTTGCCCAATCTAGGACTGGATCTGATTCTGGCCTCTGGGTGAAAAGCCAAGCTGCTTCAATTGATTTATAATGAACAATAAGTCAACTGCATAAAAATGTGTTATACTTCATCTTGGGAAATTTGGATTTAATTCCAGATTCTATGCCCAATTAATTTTTCCAAAAAAGGTTAGTCCAATTCATAGCTAATCCACTATGGTAAAGGCAGCTAGCTCATGGTAATAAATGCTTGACTAGCCCCATCAATTTAGTTACCTCCAGGGAAAAGCAATATAAAACAAGAAAGGATGATCTCACTACAAGTATGGGTGATCTATGATGGCCATTGAAATGTCTTGCTCTTTAGCATCCAGTAGGATGGAAAGCAATGTAAAATTTAATAAGAAAAAGATATTGAAGGATTTTTGGAAGGCCTTCAATATTCTATTGGCCAATAAAGTCGTGCTGTTTTTCTAAGCAAATAACACAAAACTTTTTGATATTTAACAACAACTTTATTCAACAATATACCGACCATTTTAATCCACTACTTTTTGCCATCTTTCTGGCAACTTCATAATTCTGCACTTAAAAAATCCTTGTCTTTTGTGGCAAAAAACTGATCCAGGTACTGTTTGATATTGTCATCAGAATCAAAAATTTTTCTTCTTAAAGAATTATGAAGAAAGCAAAACAAGTGAAATTCTGATGGTGCAAGATCTGGTGAATAAAGAGGATGTGGTAACACATCCCATCCTAGCTGCAACAATTTCTGGCAAGTCTCCAAAGATGTATGCAATCTGGCATTATTGTGATGAAAGTGAATCACAAAGACAACTCCTTTGTGATTCATTAATTCTGGATGTTTTTGATGAATGACATTACTTAATTCATACGACTGTTGACAACAAACATTTGAATTAATCATTTCATTCCACGATAGCAGTTCAAAAAAAAAAAAAAACAATGTTTTTCCAATCCCACAAAATTGACAACATATCCTTCCTTTGATGATGCTCTGCTTTTGAAGTGCTTTGATCTGGTTCATTACATTTGCTCCATGATGTTTTCTGTTCAATGTTACTGTAGACAATCCATTTTTTATCACCAGTTTGCATATGTTTCAAAAATGGATTGTTTTTATCATATTTCAAAAGTGAATTGCATATGGTAATGCATTTAATCAGATGAACTTTTTTAAGTTGATGTGGTATAAAAACATATAGTTTATTTATATATCCAAACAACTTTAAATGATTTTTCACTCTTGAATTTGATATGTTTAGAATTTCTGCAATATCTTGTGTCATGTAATGATAATTTGCATCAACTAACTCCTGTATTTTGTCAATATAGATCTCCATTGGTCTTTCTGGCATCTTTAATATTGAAATCACCAGAACGAAATTTGACAAATCACTTTTGGCATATGTGTTCCAATAAAGCATCATTCACCATAGACATCATAAATCTTTTTATGTGCCCGGGTTGCATTTTTCCCTTTTTAAAAATAAAACAACAAATTTAATACAACCCAAAGCATTCTTAGCAGTTGAGTTTACACTTAAAATTTTTATTTAGTATACATACTAAATAAAAATTTTAAGTGTAAACTCAAGTGTAAATGTTTTCAGTAATCAATACCATCTTCAGGCTACAAAAAAATCAAGCTAGTTTTAAACATTTAACCATTTAGTTACTGCAGCACAAAACATTGCTATGATGACTTATCAACAAAAAGAAACATATGACATATACATTAACATTAACTTATACATAACTTCTACACATATATTATCACACAAGGTATACTTCCTTATTTGGTATAAAGTGTTAGTGTCCCTGTTTTTCTTCTCCACTATCATTATAATTTATTATCTAATGTTTTGACCACATGTAAGTCCATGCAGGAGAAAGCTCCATTGCTGGCCTATCATTTAACAATTCTTCTCTCTTCTGCCTCCTCAGTATCTCCAGCATTTCAATTGTTAGGACCCCACTTTGTTCTTTTGATCGATTTTATAATTTCCACACTGTCCCATTGCATGTGTAAGTCCTTACTATAAGCTTCTACTGCTAGTGCTGTAGTCAATTTCCTCCTGGCTATATCTTTTTTATGTTCTTCTATCCTTTGGGACAGGGTTCGGATGCTGAATGTTGTGTCGTTATCTCTCTCACTAGTATTCATATACCCCTTGCTTTTCTATGTCTTTTAGGGGCCTTTTTCATTTCTAAGTAAGCTGAAGACTGTCAGTCCCCTCTGCACTGCTAATTCTTTGTTTGTGTTCTTAATGATCTTATCCACAAAGTTAAACTTACTTAGGTTATATGATACTGGCATATAACTATTTTATTGCCTTGATTAACTATCTCTTTGTATCTGGTTATTGCCCACATCAGTGAAACGTCTTTATACACTTCTTATACTTTCTAAAAACAATCTTTTGTATCCATGTTCTCCTCCTACTTCTATGATGTACGCTATTTCACGTTTCTAATCCACGGGTTCCGTGTTATACATTGGGACCTCTTGAAAAAATATCTGAACACTGCTTTCTTGTATGTTATTGGGTCCTACAACCAATTAGGGATAACGATTGTTCCCCAATTGATTGTAATTGGAGAATAGTCCTTATCCCCAGATTCATATGATGGTTTTCAATACACAGAAGTTTTTAATCTCTCCTTATCTGCTGTTATGTTTATGTCTGAATAGTAGATAATTTGCTGGCTATGTTGCTCATTCTTTAGCGATAGGCTGTAATTATGTAGAGCGAATGTCTTTGTAAAATTTTTCAGCTTTGTGTCATCACTCCTTATGACCATGATGTCATTGACATATGTTACATAGAACTTCATTTCTGGCTGGAATTATTGCACCTGTTTGTTGTCTACCTTTCTAAGTATGATTTCTGCCAAGGGGCTAGCCATTGGGCTGCCTATTGATATTTCTTTGATTTGTTTGTAGATCTTATTCTTAAACTAGAAGTAGGAGCTGTAGCATATGATAAGGGCTACATTCTTTAGTAACAGGGCTAGCTTATGGGATTGCAGAAGATTTTCCATCATAAACCTATAGAACTCTATACACATCAGCTCTAGCTTCAAGCTAGGGTACAGGCTTCATAGTCATATGTTGCTAGATGTCTTCCTCCTTCCAGTGTCAGTGTTTCAGTGTTTTGTATTTTCATTAGGACATTTATTACTATGATTGTTGAATTGTCTGTTTCTCCCAGTAATGTTGTGCATCATCTAGTTACTATCTTCTCCAAATTATATGTTGGAGCAGTCCTCTCTTCTACTATTGGCCTAGCAGCAAGGGAGGGTTTTATGGGTCTTCATGTATGCAAATAGTCTTGAACATGAGGGTGTTTTTATTTTTTCTTGTTTCCATATCATTGGGAATTGCTTATGCTTGATTATTTTTTCTACCATAGCTGCTAGGTTTTTAGCGGGATCTGTCGTCACTTGTCTTGGGCGTGTCTGCTCAATATATTTCTCTAGAAATGTGTTGTAAGTATTTCTGTCTAAAAGGACTATTTTTTTAGTCATGTCTTCCCTCGTAATCATGTAAATGTTATCATTAAGACTGGTTTATTCTGGTGTCTTTCTTTACTGCTCTAACGGGTATGAGAATCCTCTACTGGAATAACTTTTTTAGCACTATTGAGCAGACCAAATATCACTGTTTAAAGTAAAAGAACTATTTATTGAGAAACGTTTTTGGCGTTAAAACGCCCTCTTCAGCTCATACAATTTAATTCTAAGTACAGAACACAGACATTATGAATCGAACTAGAATACAATCGTTCTATTCTTTAAAACTTTTAAATGTTTTTAAATTTAACAAATTACATAAAATACAAATAATAATAGATATAATATATCTATTATAATTTGTATTTTTACGTAATTTAGTCATAATAAATATAAAAATCATAATAGATACAAATCATAATAGATATAATATATCTATTATGATTTGTATTTTTACGTAATTTATTAAATTTAAAAACATTTAAAAGTTTTAAAGAATAGAACAATTGTATTCTAGTTCGATTCATAATGTCTGTGTTCTGTACTTAAAATTAAATTGTATGAGCTGAAGAGGGCGTTTTAATGCTGAAAACGTTTCTCAATAAATAGTTCTTTTACTTTAAACAGTGATATTTGATCTGCTCAATAGTGCTAGAAACATTATTCCAGTAGAGAGTTATCATTAAGCCAAGTGATAGTTCTTTTAACCAAATGTGCATCTTGTGATTTGTCTCTCTCCCTTTTGTAACTATTTCCTCTCATTTTTTGTTTTATATAGGTCCATCTGAGTCTTTCTCCCTCCTATTTGTTTACATTACTTAGTATGTCCTCTATTATGGGTATTTCATCAAATATATTCGTCTTGATCCAGAGAACACACAAGGAACTTTTCTTTAGGATTTTTTTATATCACAAGACACAATATTTGTATTTTTAACCTAGAATCATAAAATGTTTGCCAATCAAGAACCATAAAATCAAAATTTTCACAATTTTTTAGCATAAATCTTCTAAATGTATGAAATCTTAATTTTAGACAAAGTATCTGTTTTGTAACATATACAAAAAAAAATCATTTTTATAATATTTTATTTATTTTAATTAATTTTTTTATAAATTGACACAAGTATAAAATATGTTTGCTATCTTATGATAATAACCCTCACTGTAACTGCCGAATTCTTATTTTATTGATTAACATTATTATCAGTTGTCATTAAATTATTTGTGTCTCAAAATGATCATACAAAACTCTATTCACTGTAATATATAATTTTTAAAAGATTTTCATAAACTTAGACATAATTATTTAAAATTTATAAAATAATCTATAATTTTGTATAGGGTATTATAGGGGTATATTTATAGCGTAGGGTATTATAAAGAGTTTTAAAAATTAAGAATAATTTAAATTGATTTTCTGAAAATAAACATATTTATTTTTTATTCTGAATAGTGTTACAAAGATGGTCAGGAACTAAATACAACTTTAGTTTATGAATTTTCGTATTAAGAAATCTGTTTTTCAATTTAAAAAATTTATAATAAACTGCTATAATTTTTAATCACTAAAACTTTTATTTTAGTCTTTTCTTTTATAAAAAGTTTTATTGGATTTATAACTGAATAAAGAAATTAGGAGAACTAAATAGTAAAAGCCACTTAGTAAAAAAAAAAATTGCAGGAAAAAAAATTGAAATTTTCCTATTGAATGAAGAAAATTTATAAATATTTTATTAATTTTCTTTATTTAAAATTACAGTATATATAACAGGACTATTTTAACTTCAAACTAATACTTATAAAATCAATAATACTTACATTTTCCTAATAAACACACTTAGCACCATAGATTCATCACTTAGTCCTAACACTTCAGATAACCTTCTGTACACTTTAGAAGTTTTTTGAACTTGATCACCAACATATATTTTCCGAAACTGTTCAAAAAAACTTAGCATGGCTAATTCAAGTCTTTCACAACCACTCTGAGCTAGCCGAGAATCAGTAAGATTCATTAACTGAAGAACCCTGAAAGTAAAAATTTATAATAAATAAATAAATATATTATTTTATAATTAATATATATATAATTATAATAGACTTTCAGCACTAAACAAGTCAATAATTAATTAATCAATAAGTAACTAACAAATTCCATAATAATTAATACAGGAATATCTCACTTAGTGCGACTTCACTCAGTGCTGACCTTGCTATAATACAATTAGTAATTTGAGGAATAAATTTCAATTAGCATGGATTGATTCACTATTATGCGATTTGGAAAAATTTTGTGCCAAAATGTTCCCACTAAAATACTGTACAGTATAGGCAATAAAACAGTATTTTCACTCGG
>WUQG02060436.1:0-10012 GCA_011317285.2 Androctonus mauritanicus | reverse complement strand
GTTTGTATTATTATTAAATTAAATTACGGGCCGCAAAAAGTGAGGTCGCGGGCCGCATGTTGGACAGCCCTAATCTAGATAATCAAATATAACGACGTGTGAAAAATAAGCAGTCGTATAGGCTAAAAAGCTGATATACGTCTACATAGGATTAGACAAAAATATTCCATTTTTGAAATTTCTGTATCCCAAACACAGGACCCGTTTTGCAGAACGAATAGACTGTTTGCGTGTATTGAAAAGCTATTTTAATAAAAACGAATAAAAACAATCCATTACTAATTGTTTCCAATTTGCATGATTTTTCTGCCTCATTTTGTTTTTTTTTTCTTATTAAAAACAAATAGTTTTTAATTAAACATTTTTTAGAATCTCGAGAATTTCCGAAAGGGAATCTCGAATCTCTTGAAATAAATTAATTACTAATTCCGGAATTTCCGAATCTCTAGAAAGCAAAAATTTCTGGAAAAACCCAATCACTATTCCTGTCAGAAAATTTCTACCAAAAAACATATCACGGATTTCCGTTTACTGGAATGTTTAGATTTATAATCTTATCAATTGTCACGAGATTGGATTAATTGCAAACGTATCCCACGATTTTTGTTTCTTATTTATGAAATTTATTTTTTAATTAAGTGAAACGATTTCAATAATTTGTCAAATTAATTTTTACTTTTACGTGAAATGTTTCTCCACTATTAATAATTTTGTTTTCGAAAAGTTAGATAAACATTCGAAAATTTTATCAATTTTTTGAAATGCTACTGACCATTGTGAAAACTTTTTATTAATTATCGAAATGTTTGCATTAATTGATGCAAAACCTTGTAAAATAATTGAGATCATTACGATGACGTAAAAAAGAAGGGGAAAAAATACGATTTTGTACACTTGACTATAGATAAAAACAGAATAATAATTTTAATTTTAAAAATATAATAATTACTTAATATAAATTAATTTTATTCATTTTAATGACTCACCAGACCTAACATAGCGCAAGACAGAAGCATAACTGAGATGATAATATAAAGGAAAACTCTTAGAGCGTTACTCTCCACTATTTTCTTCGATATTTTGGTCAAAAGATTAGTAGAATAAGTTGATCTGATGGTATCGTCTTTCTAAAATATTAAATAGTTTAATTGTGCACTGTTGTGACGATTACGTCCATATTAATGTAGCGACATTAAACCGAAGTGAAAAATCTTACTTGGCATTTATTCCAAATATATCCAGTCCAGGCTGTTAAGCACGAGGAAATAATTACTAAGAATGTGGCTCCATAAGCGGTCCAAAAGTAGAAAGTTCTAAAAGTAAATTTCTATTTAGGAAATGCATTAGCGAAAAAAAAATTTTAAAAAGTTTAAAAAATAAATTACTTGGCCATAGTGATGAAATGGATGGTGATCATTCCTATATATAACAAAAGAACACAGAAGAGATAATATTTAAATGGTGGATCCGGTTGTAACGAGTAGGGCAATTCTAAACTACAGTTGCGAAACATTAGTAGCAGAGGTTGTATTCCTTCCGATCTGAACCACTGACTGCAAAAAGTGCAAAATTTTGTTACAGATTTAACTTGCTAATACTTCATAAGAATGATATAATTACATTAATATATATTTTTACTTACTCTGTTTTGCTTAAAGCCATATTTTCTATGGCTTTGACCATGTAATCATTGACTTGCGACACCATTTTTCGATAATGCATCAAACTGTATTTTATAAAATTGTAAAATTATAAGTAAAAACGAAAACTTCAATACAGAATATAATATCAATATTAGTTCTTAGTATCAATTGTACGTTTATAGTGATTATTAGACAGATGTATGAATAACAGCTTCCAGTCGATATCGATAAACTGAACATACCTATAATCCAAAACGGTTCTTTTTCTAGAAGATAGCACTTCCGATCCTCTATTATGTTTCTAAAGTAAAATAATGAATTAAAAATAATATCTGAATTATATAAATCGTAAATATTTTAACTCTTTCTTACATTTAACAATCGTAAATTATTTTTATGAATTCCGGATGCAGATGCTTTTCTGAGATGATTAGGAATACGATACGTTCCATCAGAAACAGATTCGTAAATGCTTTCGCGCTGAAAAATATATAAAGAGTTATTCAAATTCTAAACAGTATATCGATATTTAAGAAATAAAACTAACAATAACTATAAAGCAAAATAAAACTTACCATAAATCTTTTCGATGGTGGAACTATGAGAAAAGTTTCGATGTGATATTCGGCCAGATAAGGATCTCGGAGATGACCATTTCCTGGTTGGAAATCGAAGGTCCCTTTCAGTTGACTCTTCGTGACGTTCGTAATATGCACCCGTCTTGCAAAAGGAAGGGATCTCTCAGCAGGCTGCATAAAGTTAAAATGCTACTACAAATAGACCCTCTAAAGGTCACTAATAGCTACAAATAACGGCTTTTTTCTGTATGTTTCTGTCTATTTTCACATTGGATAATTTTGTTTCTCTTTCAAAATTTCATCAATATTAGAATATTTTAGCAAAATACTGATTTTAAGAAAACGGTTAATTTTCTGTCCATTTTCAATATGGCATTATAATCAATTATTTCGTCATGCTGTATAAATTAATGTCGAAAGTCAAAATTCATATGATAATTATTGTCATTGACATAGAATGCTTGAAATAAAATTTACGCATTTTCTGATTGCCTCACCAGAAGAAGTAAGAAGCATTTCAAGGTAAGTAATATATTAAATAATATATTTTTTTTATTACTTTACCATGAATATAAATTTATTTTCTAATGATCGTAAAAAGTCTGAGAATATTTTCTTTCATATTTAATTTGTAAATACAATAATGCAAAATATATCTAACATTTTACCTACCCAGCTTTTCCTGATTGTTCCATACGACTGGCAATAGTCACGTCTCTCGACCAAATATCGAACTGCCACTTTTTAAGTCCCAATAAACCGCTTAAAATATTTCCGCTGTGAATGCCAATTCTCATATCTACATTAACGCGCCTTTCATCACGGATTTTTCTTTAAAATAATAGAATAATAATCATCGTAGAGAATGTAATTAAACTATATTACATTTAAATAAAATTAACTAAAAATTGATTAACATATTACCTTATGATTTCTATCATGTCCAAACCCATTTGAACACAATGATCAGCGTGGTAAGGATCGTGAAAAGGTATGCCAGACACACAATAATAACAATCACCCAGCAATTTAATTCTCATGCAATTATTCTTCTAAAACGGAATTTTTAAATTATTGTAAACATATTTGATGATATTTTATATATTTGTATTATATCTTACTTCCGCACATTCGTCGAATCTCCCAAATAATTCATTCAAAGTTTCTACTAAGTCGCTAACATCTAAACTTGCTGTTAAAAGCATAGAATTGACGATATCTGCATAGAGTATGCTGTAAAAATCATGATATTACTGTTAATAAAAAGTTTAAAAATTATTATAACATGTAATTTATAATTTTCGTAAGTGGTCGGACCTGACATTTTTATATTTTTCGACGTACAACTCGTTAAACGGTCTTTGAGGTAATGGCTGTTGATCTAAACATTTTAAAACTTTTCTGATATCTTCTCTCACTTGAACTGCGATGTGTTTCGGTAGAATGCTCAGCAATAATTGTTCCTAGATAGAAATGCTATTTAATTATAAAATTTATGGATACATTATATCGTTATTACTGTTATGTTTTCACATAATTACCTCTTGTTCTTTCTCGTAATCCGAAGTGAATTTAGATTCGAAGCATTCTCTACGATCGAGAAAAGCTCTTCTGTTAATTATTTCGAGTAAAAATTTAAGACAGAGACAGACCAAACTGATAATTACGTAAAATGTGATATCAGCTGCAACCTGGAAAAGATTTATATGATAGTCATTATAAGTTTATAACTCTTTTATCTTTCGTTAAATTTTCAGATAAATTTAACTCACTCTTAATTTCATATTATAAGAATCCTGAAAGTATGTAATTCCGGATATGCATAATTCTATGACCGATGTTACTGTAGCAGCAATGGCAGATTGGTAAATACTGGGATAAGGCAATAGTAAGTAACATACGATGACAATGTAAAAAGTATGACGAATGTTGTGATGAGGAGAAGACTCTTTGGATAAATGATACACGCTTGTTCCATGTTCACTTACAACCATGGTTAAAAGAATTACGCTAGTTATGAAAATTCGTGAATAATCTGTTTTGAACCACGTTTCTTTATAAGCAACTATGAAAATTGAAAGATGTACTGCTAGGCCAAAGCTTCGAAAACTGAGAGATACTGAAGATGCTGTACTTTCTCGATCCTAAAGACAATTTTTATTAAAATTTTATATAAAAAACTTATTTATAACTTTATATATATCTTTTTTTTTTGAACTAGTTTATATTAAATAACAATCGTCAACGTAACTGAAGTTGTATACAGAACGATTAATAATTTAACATTTATTATAATTCAAATTTTAAATACGTTAGAATGCATTTTCCGTTCAAAATTACTAGAGTAATTGCATATTTTTTGTTTTTAATTCTTTAATTATTAATAATGCTAATGAAGAAAATTATGTAAATTATCTTATAAAATTTATTATATTTTAATTCATAATAATTACGAAAATGGTTAAAATCTTACCTGGGTAAACACCAAGAACAAAGCGATAGACACAACATTATAAAAAATATTGAGCATGAGAGCAACCATAAACATGGCATGCTGGAGTCGAGCTTGATACCTACGAAACAGTCCTTCTGCATTCTTCACCCGAAATTGTTCCTAAAATAAATAAATACAGTGCATTTTCCAAAAAATGACAATATAATTCACTAACAGACAGCACTAAATGCAAGTATAACACATTTTTATTGTGTATAACGTTTTCGGACCGACAAGCGGACCCTCTTCAGTACATACACGACAGAAGAACTCTTTAACTTAAACTAAAATATTTTAGTTTAAGTTAAAGAGTTCTTCTGTCGTGTATGTACTGAAGAGGGTCCGCTTGTCGGTCCGAAAACGTTATACACAATAAAAATGTGTTATACTTGCATTTAGTGCTGTCTGTTAGTGAATTATATTGTCATTTTTTGGAAAATGCACTGTATTTATTTATTTTAGGAACAATTTCGGGTGAAGAATGCAGAAGGACTGTTTCGTAGGTATCAAGCTCGACTCCAGCATGCCATGTTTATGGTTGCTCTCATGCTCAATATTTTTTATAATGTTGTGTCTATCGCTTTGTTCTTGGTGTTTACCCAGGTAAGATTTTAACCATTTTCGTAATTATTATGAATTAAAATATAATAAATTTTATAAGATAATTTACATAATTTTCTTCATTAGCATTATTAATAATTAAAGAATTAAAAACAAAAAATATGCAATTACTCTAGTAATTTTGAACGGAAAATGCATTCTAACGTATTTAAAATTTGAATTATAATAAATGTTAAATTATTAATCGTTCTGTATACAACTTCAGTTACGTTGACGATTGTTATTTAATATAAACTAGTTCAAAAAAAAAAGATATATATAAAGTTATAAATAAGTTTTTTATATAAAATTTTAATAAAAATTGTCTTTAGGATCGAGAAAGTACAGCATCTTCAGTATCTCTCAGTTTTCGAAGCTTTGGCCTAGCAGTACATCTTTCAATTTTCATAGTTGCTTATAAAGAAACGTGGTTCAAAACAGATTATTCACGAATTTTCATAACTAGCGTAATTCTTTTAACCATGGTTGTAAGTGAACATGGAACAAGCGTGTATCATTTATCCAAAGAGTCTTCTCCTCATCACAACATTCGTCATACTTTTTACATTGTCATCGTATGTTACTTACTATTGCCTTATCCCAGTATTTACCAATCTGCCATTGCTGCTACAGTAACATCGGTCATAGAATTATGCATATCCGGAATTACATACTTTCAGGATTCTTATAATATGAAATTAAGAGTGAGTTAAATTTATCTGAAAATTTAACGAAAGATAAAAGAGTTATAAACTTATAATGACTATCATATAAATCTTTTCCAGGTTGCAGCTGATATCACATTTTACGTAATTATCAGTTTGGTCTGTCTCTGTCTTAAATTTTTACTCGAAATAATTAACAGAAGAGCTTTTCTCGATCGTAGAGAATGCTTCGAATCTAAATTCACTTCGGATTACGAGAAAGAACAAGAGGTAATTATGTGAAAACATAACAGTAATAACGATATAATGTATCCATAAATTTTATAATTAAATAGCATTTCTATCTAGGAACAATTATTGCTGAGCATTCTACCGAAACACATCGCAGTTCAAGTGAGAGAAGATATCAGAAAAGTTTTAAAATGTTTAGATCAACAGCCATTACCTCAAAGACCGTTTAACGAGTTGTACGTCGAAAAATATAAAAATGTCAGGTCCGACCACTTACGAAAATTATAAATTACATGTTATAATAATTTTTAAACTTTTTATTAACAGTAATATCATGATTTTTACAGCATACTCTATGCAGATATCGTCAATTCTATGCTTTTAACAGCAAGTTTAGATGTTAGCGACTTAGTAGAAACTTTGAATGAATTATTTGGGAGATTCGACGAATGTGCGGAAGTAAGATATAATACAAATATATAAAATATCATCAAATATGTTTACAATAATTTAAAAATTCCGTTTTAGAAGAATAATTGCATGAGAATTAAATTGCTGGGTGATTGTTATTATTGTGTGTCTGGCATACCTTTTCACGATCCTTACCACGCTGATCATTGTGTTCAAATGGGTTTGGACATGATAGAAATCATAAGGTAATATGTTAATCAATTTTTAGTTAATTTTATTTAAATGTAATATAGTTTAATTACATTCTCTACGATGATTATTATTCTATTATTTTAAAGAAAAATCCGTGATGAAAGGCGCGTTAATGTAGATATGAGAATTGGCATTCACAGCGGAAATATTTTAAGCGGTTTATTGGGACTTAAAAAGTGGCAGTTCGATATTTGGTCGAGAGACGTGACTATTGCCAGTCGTATGGAACAATCAGGAAAAGCTGGGTAGGTAAAATGTTAGATATATTTTGCATTATTGTATTTACAAATTAAATATGAAAGAAAATATTCTCAGACTTTTTACGATCATTAGAAAATAAATTTATATTCATGGTAAAGTAATAAAAAAAATATATTATTTAATATATTACTTACCTTGAAATGCTTCTTACTTCTTCTGGTGAGGCAATCAGAAAATGCGTAAATTTTATTTCAAGCATTCTATGTCAATGACAATAATTATCATATGAATTTTGACTTTCGACATTAATTTATACAGCATGACGAAATAATTGATTATAATGCCATATTGAAAATGGACAGAAAATTAACCGTTTTCTTAAAATCAGTATTTTGCTAAAATATTCTAATATTGATGAAATTTTGAAAGAGAAACAAAATTATCCAATGTGAAAATAGACAGAAACATACAGAAAAAAGCCGTTATTTGTAGCTATTAGTGACCTTTAGAGGGTCTATTTGTAGTAGCATTTTAACTTTATGCAGCCTGCTGAGAGATCCCTTCCTTTTGCAAGACGGGTGCATATTACGAACGTCACGAAGAGTCAACTGAAAGGGACCTTCGATTTCCAACCAGGAAATGGTCATCTCCGAGATCCTTATCTGGCCGAATATCACATCGAAACTTTTCTCATAGTTCCACCATCGAAAAGATTTATGGTAAGTTTTATTTTGCTTTATAGTTATTGTTAGTTTTATTTCTTAAATATCGATATACTGTTTAGAATTTGAATAACTCTTTATATATTTTTCAGCGCGAAAGCATTTACGAATCTGTTTCTGATGGAACGTATCGTATTCCTAATCATCTCAGAAAAGCATCTGCATCCGGAATTCATAAAAATAATTTACGATTGTTAAATGTAAGAAAGAGTTAAAATATTTACGATTTATATAATTCAGATATTATTTTTAATTCATTATTTTACTTTAGAAACATAATAGAGGATCGGAAGTGCTATCTTCTAGAAAAAGAACCGTTTTGGATTATAGGTATGTTCAGTTTATCGATATCGACTGGAAGCTGTTATTCATACATCTGTCTAATAATCACTATAAACGTACAATTGATACTAAGAACTAATATTGATATTATATTCTGTATTGAAGTTTTCGTTTTTACTTATAATTTTACAATTTTATAAAATACAGTTTGATGCATTATCGAAAAATGGTGTCGCAAGTCAATGATTACATGGTCAAAGCCATAGAAAATATGGCTTTAAGCAAAACAGAGTAAGTAAAAATATATATTAATGTAATTATATCATTCTTATGAAGTATTAGCAAGTTAAATCTGTAACAAAATTTTGCACTTTTTGCAGTCAGTGGTTCAGATCGGAAGGAATACAACCTCTGCTACTAATGTTTCGCAACTGTAGTTTAGAATTGCCCTACTCGTTACAACCGGATCCACCATTTAAATATTATCTCTTCTGTGTTCTTTTGTTATATATAGGAATGATCACCATCCATTTCATCACTATGGCCAAGTAATTTATTTTTTAAACTTTTTAAAATTTTTTTTTCGCTAATGCATTTCCTAAATAGAAATTTACTTTTAGAACTTTCTACTTTTGGACCGCTTATGGAGCCACATTCTTAGTAATTATTTCCTCGTGCTTAACAGCCTGGACTGGATATATTTGGAATAAATGCCAAGTAAGATTTTTCACTTCGGTTTAATGTCGCTACATTAATATGGACGTAATCGTCACAACAGTGCACAATTAAACTATTTAATATTTTAGAAAGACGATACCATCAGATCAACTTATTCTACTAATCTTTTGACCAAAATATCGAAGAAAATAGTGGAGAGTAACGCTCTAAGAGTTTTCCTTTATATTATCATCTCAGTTATGCTTCTGTCTTGCGCTATGTTAGGTCTGGTGAGTCATTAAAATGAATAAAATTAATTTATATTAAGTAATTATTATATTTTTAAAATTAAAATTATTATTCTGTTTTTATCTATAGTCAAGTGTACAAAATCGTATTTTTTCCCCTTCTTTTTTACGTCATCGTAATGATCTCAATTATTTTACAAGGTTTTGCATCAATTAATGCAAACATTTCGATAATTAATAAAAAGTTTTCACAATGGTCAGTAGCATTTCAAAAAATTGATAAAATTTTCGAATGTTTATCTAACTTTTCGAAAACAAAATTATTAATAGTGGAGAAACATTTCACGTAAAAGTAAAAATTAATTTGACAAATTATTGAAATCGTTTCACTTAATTAAAAAATAAATTTCATAAATAAGAAACAAAAATCGTGGGATACGTTTGCAATTAATCCAATCTCGTGACAATTGATAAGATTATAAATCTAAACATTCCAGTAAACGGAAATCCGTGATATGTTTTTTGGTAGAAATTTTCTGACAGGAATAGTGATTGGGTTTTTCCAGAAATTTTTGCTTTCTAGAGATTCGGAAATTCCGGAATTAGTAATTAATTTATTTCAAGAGATTCGAGATTCCCTTTCGGAAATTCTCGAGATTCTAAAAAATGTTTAATTAAAAACTATTTGTTTTTAATAAGAAAAAAAAAACAAAATGAGGCAGAAAAATCATGCAAATTGGAAACAATTAGTAATGGATTGTTTTTATTCGTTTTTATTAAAATAGCTTTTCAATACACGCAAACAGTCTATTCGTTCTGCAAAACGGGTCCTGTGTTTGGGATACAGAAATTTCAAAAATGGAATATTTTTGTCTAATCCTATGTAGACGTATATCAGCTTTTTAGCCTATACGACTGCTTATTTTTCACACGTCGTTATATTTGATTATCTAGATTAGGGCTGTCCAACATGCGGCCCGCGACCTCACTTTTTGCGGCCCGTAATTTAATTTAATAATAATACAAAC
>WUQG02060425.1:0-10012 GCA_011317285.2 Androctonus mauritanicus | reverse complement strand
TTAATTCAATATTATATTTTATTTTGAAATTTAAAAGAATACATTTGATATATAAATGTTACAAAATAAACTAAATATTTGTTAAAACATTTTAAAATTTGGAACTCTTCTATGAAAAACACATATATTGTTTTCATTCTTCATATTATTCATACATGTTAACAAGACATGCCTTACTTATTTTTGAAACTTTTTCTTGTTATATATTGTAACGTTTCTATATAGAGTAGTTTTAATGTAAGACACAGGGAAATCCGCTGCGTCCAGTCGCTTCTAACTTCTCTTCCTTTCTCCCCGAATTCTTTCTGACCAAACTCCTCTCACTCTCCCTTCCTTGTTTATTTTTCTAGTGTCCCCTCAAGTTAGCAGTGGATGCGCGAGCTGATTCTTACGTATATTTGTTGTAAAAACAGAGTAAAGGCTTGAAAATCAGATTTTCAGTACAAATTAAGTTCATATAAGTGGAGTCTTATATCAGAACCTCATAAATTGGGATTTATCTGTAAATTATGCTTGGATATTGCTAATTTATGATCATTTCAAAAAATTTTTATATATCATTTTACTGTAAAATTAATTTTTTTTAATTATTAAGTTTTGTATCACAAATTATTATTATTATTTTTTATTTAAAAGAATATATCTGATATATAAAAGTTACAAAATAAACTAAATATTTGTTAAATCATTTTAAAATTTGAAACTCTGACCATTTTGGCATTCATTACCTTGTTGATCAGAGTAAGTTAGTCTAATCTGTCCATCAAAGTTTTAATTACCTTTAGAAAATGATATTATTTTGATATACCCAATGAAACGATACTTATTTTGATGACCTTCCATATGTTTATTTGATTGCTTAGGCATTTTTCATTGAATTTATATGTCTTGGCATTACATATTTTATTCACAGTGAAACATATTTAATACTATATTTACAATCTTTATTAATATCTGTAATGAATTATTATTATTATTATTATTATTATTATTATTTTTTACAATGGATATTTATTGAAATTTCTAAACAACAGCAAGTATTGACATTTTTAGTGGACATTTTTTCTTTCTAGTTTTTATGCCACTTTTCAACTAGAGTTAATAAACAGCAAGATAATTTCCAGAATCCATATTATGACTGCACTTCTCTTTGGGTTTTATGCTGCTTTCTACTTGGGAAGATACTAAGCAGTATAGCAATTTCAAAGGCCATCATAGGCTACTTGACTTCATGAAGGGGTCAGCTGTCAAATGAAAATATGGTTCAGGAAGTCAAGCCCATATCCTCCTAACAAATCTCAAGGTGTGGGGCCAGGAACTGAACTCAGATATTCCAGTCATCAAACTGATACTATGATTAGATTCAAATAATAGATTTTTAAAGACAGAAATTGAAATGCTTGATTCTTATTTCTTTAAAAACAAATGAAAATTTACAACATGGAATTGAGCCACATTAATCGCACAGTAATAAAAACTTTAATATATGATTTGTGAAGATAGAAATCTATCTATATAACACTCCCATGCTAGCTGCCATGGAAATTTTTAGATTGTGATATTATAATTAATACTAATTACAGAAATAATTTAATCATTGTTTATGTAATTACATAATATTTCAGAATATTTTAGTAAATGTGTCCCTAGGTCAAAAATGTTATGCTTTCAGCAAAAACAACATTTTTGAGTTAGGGACACATTTAATTTTTTTCCATTTAAATCAACTGGAAATTTAGTCCTTGATTTGAGAAAATTAGAATTATTTATAGAATAATTCTAATAAAAATTAGAATTATTTTCATTAGAATTATGAATATTTTTCAAGAAAAATTAGAATTATTTTCATTAGAATTATGAATATTTTTCAAGAAAAATATTCATAATTGCTAATAAAAATGCTAATAAATTGAAGTTTGCCTGTAATCTGATTAAAAATAATGAATAAAGTAAATCCTTCTATTTATATGGTTAATTGATTTGAAAAATTGCCATATAAACTAAAAATCACATAAGTTCAGTAATGCTTAAATTCAATATATGCAGAATAACAAGATAATAATAATAAGCATATTATATAAGCAGTCTCTAAATTACATAGGTGGACTTTTCAGCAAAATCCTATGTAAGCCAAAACATATGTATGTTGGAACATACATTATATAGCTATTAGTGCCATAGTGATGTAATGATAAAAATAATAATATTAAAAAATAAGCACATAAGTCTTATGGTAAAACAGTTGTTTAACATATTGAACAATTCAGATTCAATTTTAAGTCCCATATCTTCAGTTTTTCTGAAGAAATCTGGATTCAGACCTGGCTCATTACCTAAAAATAATCCTATGTAAGTATGGATCCACATATCATGAAGCTATGTAACTCAGGGATTGCCTCTATATGAAAACTTGAAGCCATAATTGATGAATTTCAAAAAATAAATTTTTAATAAATTACTTTTATTTGTGTTTTTATAAATATCCAACATAAAAAATAGACTCACATATTTATCAATTTAAAAAACTTGAAGGCTTACTAGATATCAAAATTTAACAATTATTCACCTATTCTATGGAAATGAAATTGTAATGTATGTGAATGAAAACTGTTTAACTATTACTATTTAACTACTAATTATTTATACTATTTAAAACTATTGCATATTTTTCCATGAAAATATTTTTATTACATTCTGTACTAATATAAATTTTTCATCATAAAAGAATACCTTTCAAATGTTGAAGGATCCCTTCGAATTTTTGTAGTCATATGCTTTAATGATGAACTTCTATTATACATGGTGATGGCTTCCTATTACAATCATTCTTTTATATAAATATCATTTTATTAATTAATATTCAAAGATATAAAAATCAAAACTATCTTACATCGTTCATATGTAACACACTGAAAAAGTCTGGACGAGTAATAAAACGGACAGCTGGAGAGCATAATAATAATACTCTCTGATTTTCGGGACTTGATGATGAAGGCACTGGTGTGGAACCAGAGGCAGTAGCTGAGGCTGCATCCTCATGAGTTCGAGAAGTAATGGTTCGACGTATGCTCTGATACCTAATTCAAAAGTCTCATTTATTAATATGGAACCATTTTAAACAATAAAATTGTTTTCCTAATAAATAAATTACCTGCGATCCAACTGTTGTCTCTGCAATTCATTTGTTGTACCTAAATTCTGTTGTTGGGAAGCTGTAGGACGAGTCCATGTTGTTGTACGATTGACATGATCTATATAAAATATTCGTCCATGGCTGTCTATCCGTGCTTCCCAATCTAAGTGAAAAATGAATAAATAATAATTATATTTATTTAGGTATGTAAAATATCTTAATAAAATATTAAAATATATAATCTATAAAATTGCAATGAATATAATAAATTATAAAATATAACACTCTAGAAACCAGAATTATTTAAAATTTGATATATTTTGATTTTTTTGTAAAATGACATAGACTTAAAATGTACAAGGTCATTTAAGTAAATCCAAAAAAATCGCTATATAAATAAAAACAACAAAAATGCCGGAAAAAATA
The DNA here is from genome assembly GCA_011317285.2 of Androctonus mauritanicus. Taxonomy (NCBI): domain Eukaryota; kingdom Metazoa; phylum Arthropoda; class Arachnida; order Scorpiones; family Buthidae; genus Androctonus; species Androctonus mauritanicus. The sequence goes on along the minus strand of WUQG02060425.1, from coordinate 6,453 downwards.
AATATATTTATGAGAAAACCAGATAAAAAGTTAAATACATTGTAAATAAATCAATGTAGTCACCATTTGCTTCTACGACTTTTTTGAGTCGGGGCCTTAATTCCCCTGCAGGCATGCTTCATCTCTTCTCTGTTTAAATTCGTCATCACCTGTAGGATAGACACCTTCAGGAAGTCTTTTGTATTATGATGAGTCTTATTGACCTTTGTTTCAACCATGCCCCACATGTAATAGTTGAGAGGGTTGTAGTCTGGACTGGACAGAGGCCACAAGCCAGGTGACCAGTGGTAGGGCAGGTTATGGAAAAGCCAGGCCTGGGTCTTTCTTGCCTTGTGAGCTGGAGCAGAGTCTTGCTGGAACACGTAGTCCCTCCAGCAGCCATTTTGTCTATCCTTATCCAGGGCTTCACAACTGTCTCCAGCATACTGATGTAACTTTCTATAGTCACCCTCAGGACCTCCTCAAAGAAGTGTGGTGCCACTGTTTACGACGCCCAGGACAATGACAGAGGCGGGAAATTTTGTGTGCATGACAGTGAGCACATCAGACACATTCTGGCATATCCATCAGTCATTCTGGCAATTCACTTTTCTGTCCTGGATGAAATTTTTCTCATTTGAGAAGAACCTCAGGAAACTGGCGCTATTACGAATGATGTTGTTAAGCAGAGCCTGGACCTTCATTTTCCGACAGTTCTTGTTCTTTTTGGTCAATAGTTGTTGGTTCCTGAGGACAAAAGATTTGTACCCCAAATCTTTCTGCACCGCCAGACTGACTGTTGACCTTGCTACACCCATTTCTTTTGTCAAGTCAGCCATGCTCTGCCCTGGATTCTGGTTGATCTTCTCCTTCAATTCAGAGACAAATTCATCACTCCTTTTGCAATCAAATCACTTTCTGTGTTTGGTTCGGTTAGGAGTAAGTTCCTCCATGCTAAACTTCCTGAATCTCTTGGCTATATCGTAAACTTGAGTCTTCTTGTAGCCAAACTATGCAATGATTTCCTGCTGCATTTTTCCCACATGAAGCAATTCAATAATGGCTCCCCTCCAATTGTATTCACAACTTGTTGAAGTAGAAGCTACCATTTTGTCAATTATTAATTACTTCCATGTTGATTAAAATTATAGCTAAATTATAGCCCATGCAGAATTTGCTGGAAAAAATTCTGGATTTACCTAAATGACTTTGTAAAATGTTAAAATACAGATTTTAATATCTAAAAATTATAACATCTAGATCAATGAAGAATTTTCATCTATAAATCATATTTATCTTTAAAAATTTGCCATTTTCATCAAGAATAAACATTGACATTCAAGCTTTAAATTTTTTATACTTTTGCAATAATTTTTCCATTTCCTTTGTTTTTGTCATCTAGTTTCAACAACAAAACCAGCCAAATAAGCAGAGTCATAGATTACCTACATTATTCTTATGGCTTAAGTTTTAATTTCCATATGGATTAATTTCCATATGTATAAATTAATTGTATATTCATTTATTTAATTAGGGAATATAATTAATAGCAATATGCATTATCAATTATTTACAATATACATTAATTATAGTTTAATCAGATTACTCTTCTAGCACAAATTGAGCAGACCAACAACTCTTACTATTTAGAACTTGTACACTTTTATTGAGAGAAACGTTTTTGGCGTTAAGATGCCCTCATCAGCTCTTACAGTTTTCTCTTTATTTGATTTTCGAACATTGGAACACAGACGTTAAAAATTTGTGCTAAAAGAGTAATCTGATTAGAGTATACCTGTACCTTTTAGATGAGGTAAAAAGAAAGTAGTCTAAAAAGTATTATAGTTTAAATAAATCTTATATAATGATATATATATATAACTGAATTTAATTTTTGGCTTTAATTTAGAATACAAATGATCATTTATGTATTTGTTATGAGATTTTAAAAATAATAGAATATTTGAAAAGGAAATATGAAAATATATCAGTTAGACGAAATATTATTTTTAGATCAAAGATGTATGCATAAATTAAAAATATTTTCTTTTATTTAATAAGTAATAGTTTTGCTTTATAAGTGAAGAATTGTGCTGTTTATGATAATGGAGACAAATTTAGAAATTTACTTCTGTCTTTTGTGAATTAACTGCATTTAATCTGTTAAGGTCTTTTGCCATGTAGATATAGATGTGTCTACATGGCAACAGACTTGGTAAAGTGGGAAAAAATATTCAAAAAAATTAATTCCTGATTTAATTACTGCAATTATAGAAGATCAAATTTCTGCTTATTGGCTGAAAATATGAGCCTCTGATGATGGTTCCTAAATTTTTCTGTTACCAAAATTTTTTTAATTATATTTTTACAGAAGATGCTTTGAATAGATCCTATTAGTAGAATTTGGATTATTTTTCATCCAATCTCATCAATTCTGTATTATATTATATTATGTTAATCTTATTCTAGTTTTGGGATGAAATAATTTTATTTTTGAAATTTTAAGAGTACAGTGAATTTTTCATATGATGAGCTCTAAAATTTTTAAAACTGAAAAAATATTATTGATAACATAAAAATACTGATTAATTTTATAAAAATAAATAACAACATTATTTAATTATTTTTTATTTATTTATTTCATTTTTATCAATTTTTAAGCAGAAAATGAAAAAATCTGAACATAAATAATCTCAAGCTATTTAAAGAAGCTTGACATTTTTTATTGTTTTATGGCAGTCATTCATTTCCCAGGAAATTGCAACCAAATCTACTTTACTGCACTGTATGTGGTATTGGATGTAGTAAGTCAGTAAAGCATCTATATGCCAATTAGAGCAAAGTAAAAAAAAATTATAGCTGTTTATGTACAAGAGCAGATAATTATTGTATAAGCTGGATTTTTTGACATAAATTTGAAAATTTATAAAAAATTAAAATAGAAACTATAGAAATTAAAGGAAAAAGCATGCCAATAAATATATTTTATTAATAAAATTGTGACTTTGAAACTAATTATATGACATCATTTTCATTAATGAAAATTTGCATAATACTTCATTTTTTATTGATAACTTTTTAAATATGTAATGATTTTCTTCATTTATAACTTGTTTTATTTAAAGGACTTGCTGCTATATAATATAATAATAATTATTTTACTGGATGGCTAAGATTTCATACAAAAAAATCATATTTTTCATCAATCTCATAAAAGAAATGAAAAGGTGTAAAAAAAATAAAATTTGAAAGAAAGAAAAAATGTTCACATCATTAAAATGAGAATGAAAAATTTAATAAACTATAAAAATTTCAAAAGTTTTCAATGAAAATTGAGCGAGATTTCATAATGTGAACTTTTTGCATATTATTGGGTTGTAATAGTATTAACTTCAGTTATAAGTCTATTCACTTGGTACAAACAGGAACCACTTCTAAGGAATATTGTTATTGGTGATGAAAAATGATTCAATATGATTATGTCATTTGAAAATGACAATGGATAGATAAAAAACACAAACCCAAACCAGATCCAAAAAGAAGTCTTCAGCCAAGGATAATAATGCTGAATGTTTGGTAAGATTATAGAGGAATAATACACTATGAACTGCTTAAACATGACGAAACAATTACTTATTAATTAAAAGAACCCACAGCACTTCCTGCAGTATGGTAATAAACTCAAATTTATTAGACGAACATTTTCGATGTGTTAATACATCCTCTTCAGGCCCAATTTAGCTAGCCAAAACAAATATTAAATAGAATATTTCAAATTCTAACGAAACTATATGTTGGAATTTGAAATATTCCTATAGTTGGGCCTGAAGAGGATGTATTAACACATCGAAAACGTTTGTCTAATAAATTTGAGCTTATTACCGTACTGCAGGAAGTGCTGTGTGTTCTTTTAATTAATAAGTATTGGTTAATGCAGTTTAAAGTTGAGGAAGAAACAATTACTGGTGATATATACAGGCAATAGCTTGAAAGATTATAAAATAAACTTGAAGAATCTGGTCTTGTCAACAAGAAAAAAGTTGTACTGCTCCATGATAATATGTTGCCACATGTTTTTAAAGTCATTCAGGAGAAAATTTTGGAGCTCAAATGATCACATCCAACATACTCTCCGAGAAGTATTATCATGTCCAACATACTCTACAAATCTTGTGCCATCCTATTATCACCTGTTTAGATCATTACAAAATGCATTAAATGGGAAAAAATTCAATAACGATGAAAAAGTCAATTCTTTCATTCAAGACTTTTTTTGTAACAAAAAATAAAAACTTATTCAAAAGGCAATCATCAATTGCCTATAAAATGGAAAGCTGTCATTAATAACAATGGTGATTATATAATTGATTAAATATAAGTTTATTTTTTTAATAAATAAATATTTATTTTAATACAAACAAAATTATGTATGTCACAACCCAATAATTAGGCTACGTTTCCAATATACTGTGGATGTCAATAAATTAATATTATTGATCATGTCTAATAATACAAACAAAATATACCAAATTAAATGTACAAGTTCAGAAAGCAGCAGCAATTCTTTCCGAAACTTGATCTGTGTTATATATTTAAAATTTGTTTTATCTTTTACGTCTATAAAAATTGCAAAGATTTATTTTTCCATTCGTCTATAATTTAAAAATTTTAATAGTAGACAATTGAAATAAATCAAAAGAAGTTGTGATTGAAGAAGTTGAATCAGTAATCAAGAGTGAAAGAAATAAAGTCAAATAAGTAATTGCTATACAGATTGCCTTTTTATTGATTACATTTAATAGACATTATTGTATTGTTTCATTTATAGTATTTTGTACAGTATTAAATGGCATACTCAGTGCTACTTTGGAAATATTTAATCATATAATTTTAATATTTCAAAATTCTTTTTACAATGATTTGAATGAACTAGTGCACCTTAAAAAATTATCCAATGTATCTACAAATTAATTAAAACATATATAGTTAAAATAAAATTATTATTCAATAATTGTTATCAGACTTTATCACAAAAATCTAACAAATTTTAAAGATTCTGTCCCAATAATAAACTATAACTAAGTAACAGCACTTCTTGCAGTTGTGAAAATTCTTAAAAAATTATACTTTTATTCATTAGCTAATGGTTTTTTGATACCCTGTTACTTAGTTATAGTTTTTAAAGTGAGAAAGCAATTAAACCAAAAGTATACAATGAAAATTATGTTTGTGAAAGCTATTGTGTAATTTATATATATATCAATCATAATATAATAATACATATCATGAATATCTTGCCTTGAGAGAGCAATACATATAAAACAAATGCTATAATTTTACTATAATAATTATGCAATGATTTTCATAATAAATTTGAATATATAAAATTCATCACAGATATTATTATGAAGGATGTAAATCATTGAACTCTATATTTCCAGATTTTTGCCTATATATCAAAATATTTTGTACTACAAAATATGATGTTTAATATTATATGGCAGTTTTATATTATTAGAATATAAACAAAATGGAGTAAAAGAGAATTAGTATCTTTTTAGAATAATATTATAATCATATATTTGATCAAAAAATAACTTAAACTGTTTAGATTTACAAAACTTAAATATTTCAAGAAATTCTACATTTCAAATACAGTTTGTGCCAAAATATACAGTTACTGAAACTTGCACATATGTATTTGTAGATGGGGCATAGCACCAGCTGTACATGTTCCCAGTAGTGAAAAGGAAGTTATGTTTGCAGTTATTATTGGAAATGGTCTCTCAATGGAGGAAAAGTATTCATAGTTGAGCATTATTTCTGCTCATATGGAAGTGATCACGAAGAGGGACAGAGTTTGAAAAAGATGGCAGAATAATTCTGTGAGAGATTTAATAGGACAACACCAAGTAACACAGTTATGCTGTCTATTGTTACGAAATTGTACTGCACTGATAATGTACTGTGTCAATGGAAGGGGAAATCTGATTGACTAGTAACTGTTTCGACAAATGAGAATCAAGCAAGTGTTCTTCAGCAAATGCTGCATTCACCCCAATGAAGTTTATGATGAACAGTCTTGAAACTAAATGTCAGCAATATGTCTGTTTGCCAATTGTTTAAGGACAGGTTGATTTCCATACTGGATACAAGTTGGACAATGCTTGACAGAGCCAGATATGCAAGCCAGGATGGTGTATTGTGGAACATTTTTGGCTATGGTATATGAGGATCCAGATTTCTTAAAGAATATGTAGTTCTCTGACAAAAATCACATTCACTTGGACGGCGACATCAGTTGCCAAGCAACTCGCTTCCTTGGTTTTGAATAGCCAGATATTATGGTCCAGAAACTGCTACATAGTGCACATGTGATGATATAGTGTACCATCTCAGCATACAATATCATAGGCCTCTATTTCATTGAGGATGAGGAAGGCAATGCCATATAATAACACTCAAGCACTGCTA
>WUQG02060414.1:0-10012 GCA_011317285.2 Androctonus mauritanicus | reverse complement strand
TCTTTGACGAAATTTACATTCAAATCGAAGGAAACACAAATTCGACTACCACAGACGAGCCAAAACTTGTAGCATGTCGTCATTTGGTGTGTCATCCTATGTCACTCAAGCGCGTATACCAGCTATGTGGCGACGTCATCACGTTAACTGTTTAGGAGATAACAGGCTGGTATAATTAAGGAACCGGTACAATATAGGACTTTCCCCTATATATATGAGTAGAAGTTTAAAAATTTAATGAATAGTTATCTGAAATATTATACAAATATTTTAGATGTATCATTGTTTACTATTGAACTATTTTCATAAAGAAGAATATTTATTTCACACAATACGAGACAATATTTTTATATAAATCAATCTTTGGATAGAAAAATAAATTTTTTAATTTATAAAACATTCTTAAATTTTATATTAAATATAAATATGAATCTTTAATTATCTATGGTAGGGGCCTACTTTTTAATTCTGTAAATAAAATAATTTTTAATGTGATTTTAACGTGGAAACAAATGATTTATTTATAATTAATTATTATTGAAAATTATTATTATTATTTATTCTAAATTATTAATTATTTCGAAGATAGCGCAGTTTCTTGAATTCTATGATAAAATAATTTTTTTTTATTTTACAATGAAAGAAAAATTTTAAACATATTACAAAGATAATTTTGTAATTTAACCATTATATCATATATATCTAATTTTAATAATCTAATTTTAATAAGAAATTATAGGAATATCTGTATTTTACACTTATCTGTCTCGCGTCTTGTTGTATATTTGGAATTGTGTTTTTTATGTGTTTAGATTTGTATTTTCTGGAGTCTTTTTTTTTTTGTTTTGTATGTGGAGGCTCTATTGTACTTGTGTGCACTTTGAGAGTGAAATAAATAAATAAATATATTATTAGTTAACATGGCTGGCTAGCTGGTTGCTAGCTGGATGTCCCTTTTTCGGTTGAACTACTGTACCGATTTTTGTAAATAGAGTATTTTAAAAAAAGTCTAAGTTTTGGATGTCTGCGACAGCCAAAATTATTTGTTATTATTAATAATTTAAAAATTAAAGAATAAAAATTACATTGAAATTGTAGTTCTAAAAAAGACAGAATTCGAAGATAGCGCTGTAACGTAATAATGGGTGCAATTTTACGATTTCATCAAGAATGTCTGGATTCCCTACACGAGTTCGGTTTTTCGTCGTTATATATAGTATTATAAAATTAAATCACAAGATTACATTTCGGCTCATTTACTAGTACTATTTATTATTAAAAATAGAGTTTAATTGATTTTTTTAAATTATTTTAAGTTAAAAAATCAATTTATGTTACATATTTTTTTTAAATTGCATTATTATATAATTTTATTTTAATATATAATTTTCATGCTTCTATAGGATTAACAATCATCTATCAGAGAGAATATTTTTTTTTTAAATTATAAGGAATTATTTCATTGTTAAAAATAATTATATAATTACCTACTTCACATCACTACAGTTATAAAAGTAACTTTTTTGTATTATACATAATTCCAGTATATCTAAATATTTATTCATTCATAAAATTCTTCTTTTATAAATATAATTGAAAACATTCAAAAATCATGCATTTTTCCTATATAATTCCATACATTAATTATAGAATTTAACCTACTTTTGTATTCTTCGAAGAGAAACATTTTTCTGTTTATATAGAACCGAACACAAAGAATTAGCCTGTAATAGAAAATATTGATTTATATCAAATTAATGGGGTCACCCACATTGTTTACGAGCAATTCAGCTAATAAATAAATAAATAATTGTTAGAACCAATATATATTTCAAGTAACCATTTTTATATTAAAAAAATGATTTTATACATTTCCTTATTTGTCTATTTGTAAAAATTTTTGAAAAACAAACTTTGAAAATCATTCAGTTTTAACAAATCATTCCTCATTATTCATATTATTTTTTATTAATTTTTGAAATTTAACAATTTTCTGATAAAAAATGAATACAATTCAAAATTCTAAAAATCGATATCTTTGAAATAGATTGTTCACACGAATAATGTGAACAAACACATTATTCTCATTTCAAATTGATGTCAATTTTTCTAAAAAAAAAAAAACAAACATTATTTTTCATCCTAATCTCTAGTTTTTCTTTTATATCAATTTAGTTTTTCTAAGTCATCGTTGAGTAGCTTTATATAAATGCAGATTAAATTTACTTAATTAATTTATATTAATATTTTTAATTTGAATTAGTAATTTTGGTGAAAATAACTTATTTGATTTTCTTAATTGAATTTTATTTTCGTTCGATGAAAATTATTTAATTACAGTATTATTTTTTCTTCTATTATATCTCCATAAAATTTGAAATTTATTTAAACATTTTTTATCGTCCATACTATCTTTATTATCTTAATAAATATAATTTTTATGCGCTATTGAAACTATTTAATATTTTTTTTTTTTTTTTTTGTAATTTGAATATGATAATTTCATTAATTTTATGTTTGTTTTCTACCGATTAACGTTTTACATTATTAAATGAACGAGATAAGAGAATATTTTAAATATAGTGAAAATTTTTTAAAGTAAATTATAAAAATTGTTTTTCACTATTAACATTTTTACATTTTAATCAATATGTATTTTTCATTTTAATTAAATTCCTGTATAATTCAGTCACATAAAATATTAAATTAATTCACTTATAAGGAACCACTTCAATAAAATAAGAACATGAGAATAAAATTAATAACATTAATTTTTTCTGCAAATTAGTATCAAATATTAAATAAATTTTATCAATAATTAAATGTTTGAATCAATATTATCATTCAGAAGATAACGGGGAAAGATTGTGATGGTTCATCTGAGGATTTCAAGATTGAATCCCAGCTTTTTCAGGGAATCCAAGACTGTTTTTAGCAAGTCAGCTTTCCCCATAATATATTTGCTGTTAAGTAGGAAGATTTATATAATAAACAATAATTTTCATACGTTTTATATGAAAAAAAAAGATAATTTAATTCAAAATGTTTTAAATTTACTTACAAATTTTCGACAAATTTAAAAGGAATTTGGTTTTCAGAGATTAATAAATATTTTAAATATTTTAATTATTTTTATTTTTAATAAACTTACTGCTTGATACCTATATTTTAAAATTTTAATTTCATACTAAATCAAATACAGGCATTTAATTTATATACCGTATTTTAAATAATCAATGAACCATATTGATTGGATAAAATGTCAGCAAAGTAATTATAATTTCAGAAATTTGTGAAGTGTCATTTGTTTAAAACAGTAGGTTATATATATTGAACACTGAAAAATAAAAATATGAATAATTAAAAGGCATAAAGTCATTCATAATGATTAATAGTTGTAACAAGTTTGTATATTGTTAGACTGAAGTAGATAAATGTCTGAATTTGTAAGATTAATGTAATGTAATCTTACAAATTCATATTATTTGTTTTATTTATTTAAAGTCACTGATTTAAAGAAAAGTAATTATCGATTAGCTCTTTGAATTGTGATAATCATTTAACTGAATACGTCTTTCAACTAGACCCACATCACCATTCATATATATATTTTCTTTGGTTAAGTATAATGAAACAAGATACACCAACTTGACTTCTTTCGGAAATAAAGAAAGAAAATTATTTATAGGCCTATGTCAACTAAATTTATTTTACAAACAATACTTTTTTGTATAAACTACTATATAATTCAATTTATCGATAAATAAAATGAATATTTATTCACAAAGTGAATATCAAAAATTTCAAATCGATATTGAATTGGTTAGATACAATGGATTCAACGAGTCACAAAAGACTAATCTTGAAAAATTAATTATTATTATAAGCAATAAAAACAATGTTTTGAAATAAATTTAAGAATAAAAATTATACATGAAAACAAAATTTACCGAAAGAAAATATTAATTTTGGATCAAAGATTTTATTTTTTTAGATTAAAAGAATTTAATATTACATTATTGATTGTTTTGATGGTAATTAAAAATAAACAAATGATCGTTTTGTGCAGGTGTTATGAGATCTGAGAATTTTTTTTTTTATTGGATTTGCAAATTGAATAGATTAACGGTCAAGTAATTGATACTAGACTTTCAGATGGACAGCTACAATTATTCATGTTTGCATTTTGAGTCAGAAGATCTATCATTTGTTCATTGTACCATCATGTTATAATGAAGGTAAAATTCGCAATACGTTTCTCCTGATAAATATGTTATTTTTTAAAAACATTATGAATGATATATTTTCGATGGTAGAAAAAGGATGTGGTTCAAGAATTAAATTATCTATTAAAAATGTTCAATTAAAATATCTTTGATATTGGCTAAAACGCGAATTTTTTCATTAATGCTTATAAATACACCAATCTCACAATGCTAGATGAATTTTACGATATAATATAAAATTCCAAATTTTTAAATCTTTCAAAAATTTTAAGAACCATTAGAGTAGATAGTAAAAATACGCATTTGCATTCCTAGATTTCTGTTTTAATGTCAATTCTTTCGCTATGGATATGCCATTAGCTTTTTATTGATGATTATATTTATACTGTACCTTTGTAATAAACAAATAGGTATATTTATATGAACTTTCATTTATCTATTGTAAGTTAATAAGAAAAAAAAAATTATGCATTGAATTCCCGCCCATATCATCATTTATAATAATTTCAAATCTATCTATAAATAAAGAATCGTAATATTAGCTGATCATCCTCGGTTCTAATCAATTATTTTAATTGCATTTAAATAATAACTCTATGATTATATACATTATAATAATTAAATGTTTATATAATGATTCAGGTATTAGTGAGAAAATGTAATTTTAAATTTTAATGCATAATCTTTCTGTATTCAAAAATAGTATATTAAATATTAATTACTTTTAATAATATTACTGAGTAGATAATGTGCTTATTTTCTACTCTTAAATTTCTTTTAAATTTTTATATTAATCTTTTATTCGAATATATAGAGAGAAATTTTAAGCGTTTCGTATAATTCGGAACTATCTTAACGAAATTTATAGATAAATGAGTAAAAAATGAAAAGAAGTGATAAATAAATTTAAAGATAAGTGAAAATGTGAAACATTTTATTATAGATTAATAATATAAGCTAAATTTTTATCAAAAATTAATTTTCTTTTCATAAAGTAAAAAATTAGAAATATAAGTAGAAACTGAGTGCAATAACATGTTTCAATTTTATAAATTCTGAAATATTTTATTGCAGTATTCAAAAACAGTATATATATTTAAAATTAAAAAAAGCTTCGCCTTCAATTAGAAAAGAAGTAATTTCTAAGGAATTTACTATGATTAACTGGGAAAATATCTATATATTAACATATGATTTGAAAATAATGTTTCTCTACTTGTAGAAAAAAATCATAAATTGCAAAAAAGTGATTGATTTAATAAAGAAATTTTTTGTCGTAAGTTTTGAATGAATTCACAGAAATATATTTGTAAATTTTTTAAATAAATTTACAAAAAGAAGCCAATTTAATAAATATATTTTGTTAAAGTTTACATGACCGAAGTTCTATTTATCCATAGGAAAATTGAAAGATTTTTTTATAAGAAAATTTTAATTATATAAAATTATTTTGTGTTTAGAATACAGTATTATGACAATATTATTCATAACGATTAATATATATTATGGAAATAAAAGACAAATTTTTATTTTTATTTAATTGAAATCGCTTATTTACATAATTCATTATTATTGATGATAAACTTGGCACGCATATGAATAAAGCAATTCCGTATGAATAAGATTGATAATTATCTAATGTTTAGGATAATTTCTTTGTTAATATTTTCTCGAATCAAAAATTATATTTAAAATATATTTTATGCAAATACAATTTATTCCTCTTCAACTTCCAAGTAAATAATTCGAAAAAAATTTACTAATAACTACAAATAAATCGAAACATGGACAAATCTTCTATTCCAAAAATTTTTTTTACTTATTTGAATTATTCGTTCAGAAATCTGAGAGGAGAAAGGGGGTTAACTCTGTTTATGTAACAGATTAACTTCTCCATAAGAGTTGTTACTCTGTTATATAAACTAAATTACTATTCATTAAATGTCACGGTAACGTTATAACATTCACATTATTGTCATTATCGATCGAAACTATAGTAATAAAATACAACTGTAGAATTTTGAAATTAGAATCTTGTCACAATATGACTTATTTTATCTTATTGCTTCTAGAAAAGCATGCAAGCGAAGAACTTCGTTGATGTATTCGCGTTGATATGTATATCAACTAAACTTCTTTAACGATCTAGTATTGTCGTTGTAATTTATCTGCATCACTGTCGTTGATAGATCGCATGCCGTAACATGTTGGAGATTAATTAAGATAGCTGAACACATGCAATTAATATTGATGGTATAGTGTTTTATAGATTTTACACAATAGTATTTATTATTCAATAAAACTTTCTACTATAGTATTATGAATTAAATTCTGACCTTATAAATAAACCTGCCTAATTGAATTGAAAATAACTATTACTTAACATGCCTTTATGTATTTTCATATAATTATTACGGTATCGATTTAGTTTTATCCTCAGAAGTCTGCCCAAGTGCTTAAATTGGCATTTCATTCTCCTCTTGAACTATATTAACTTTAATTAATCTTTTTTATTTTCCTACGAGCAATTTTTAATTGACTATATTTTCAGACATTTGAGAAAATATTATTTAAAAACTTTTAATTAATAAATTGGTGATGATCAATTATTTACGAAAACAAATAAAAGAAAAATAATTTATCTTAATTAATATTAAGTTATTTATTCTCTGAATTTTATACATACAATTTTGGTTATAACAATAAAAAATATAATCAATTGATTTGACGTCAAATTAATTGTTAAATCTTTATTGTATATTAAAAAGAAAAAAGAAACAGTTAATTTATTTAATATTATATATGATTAAGTTCACTCCGTATAATATTTTTAAACAAAAATATTCAGATTTAGTAAGTATTTCAAGTATGTTTTGCAAAAAATATTTTATTCTAACTAAATCGTACATAATAAATACATTTTTTTCTTAGAATAAATATTTTCTATCAATTAAATAACTTATAAATTAGCCATTAACTAAGAACTCTTCATTTAAAGTTTTCTTTCTTCATCAATGATTTCCAAGTGGATATCACTTCTAATATAGATTTTGCCTTCAAGAATAATAAAATTGTTATATATTAAATGCAGATTTTAGAAAACTTTTCTTGAGAAAACTTCAATATAAATGTACAGTTAAATAATAAAACAAAAAATAAAAATAAATTTTTGTGAAATAGCTGTTATAGAGATTTACATTTTTGAGAAACGTTATAAAGTTAATTCTTAATTATATTAAATAATATTACCTTTACAAAACATAAAACCAACTGATTAGCTGTTATTTTGATTTTAAAATTTATTTTTAGTTATGACTTAAATCTTAACTTACTTGTTAGATAGGAATAATTTTAAAATAAAAATAAGTACTGCAAATAATAGTTTTTTTTTTTTTTATTAAATTTTGAATTTATATTTAGATTGAATTTGAATTTATTATATCGAATAATCATATTATCACTAATAAATTATACAAATAGACTAAAATTATCAGCTAATTATATTGGTAATCACTAAAAATTTAAGAGCCTGGAATCATTTGTACAATGTATAGATTGAAATAATTTTATGTATATTGTACTAAAATCAATTGAAAAAAAATTTCTTTCCATAAAATTGACTTTTTATATCATCAATTTCTCTAATAGAATTTAATTTTCTTAAAAGAATGATACAATGTTTACTAATGTATATGTTTCATTGAGTCAATTTCCAAGACTTTTGTAATTTATATATCAGAGTTTTATTCAAAAAATCATTAAAACATATTCAGTTATACCATGGATGACATCTTATTGATACTAGAAAACTGTAGATACGGGTGCAGTTTTAAGAAATCTGCTATTGGCTAATTAGCAATAAATCTAAATTTCTTCAGACTAACAGCATCATTATATATGAGACGTTACTCTAATTAATTTATAAAATTTTATTTTTATAATTTAAATATATAGGCTATATATTATATGTAATACATAATTATACTATCATATTTATTAATATTTTGGAATAATTCACATTTATTACATTTACATTTTTATTAAGTGTATACATTACATTAGAAATGTATAAATAAGTAAGTTTATATATTATTATAGCATATAATTTGAATATATAATATCTTTTCATTATTTTATTGTTCGAATACATTGGATTCGTTTATGTGCTAACTCTGCCATCATATTAATATTGTGTTGCTCATCTTCAGCATGATACTATGCCAAGCATGTCAAACTCGCAGTCCGCAGGTAACATGTTACCGTCAGACCTCTTCGGTGCGACCTACTCCACTGGCATAAAAATTTTTGACAATCATATGTTTTACATGTTTTATTTCAATATGTGCTTCATTTAAGTCGATTACATGCTGGATACGTAACATTGCTTGATCAATGTTCGCTCGAAGTATTTCCTATGGAATATCTGCGACATGCCGCTTTATGTTTGCCTTCAAATCAGCCACATACCGTACTCCTCCTTATTAGACTCGATCTTTCAAATATTTTCAAATCTGGAGATTCTATGGAATTCTAAAAAAAATATGGAGATTCGAGCAAACATTGATCACGCAGTATTATGTATCTAGCATGTAATCGACTTAGAGAACATATTTAAGTTCTGTAACTGCTTTTTGAATAATAAAGCCTGTGATATTGTAATGCTATATTTCTGGATGCAGTTTCATCCATAAAATGCCATATTTTTGCCTGGTGGTGAAAATTTGGATTATTTTATTTTTCATTGGGAATTGAGACCCTATGGTCTAATTAGCATATATACCAGGTTTTACTGTCATATGTTGATAAGAATCCGCACCAGGGAGCTGTGAGTAGGATCAATTAAATTATAACCACGTTGTACAATATAAGCTTATATAATTCATAAACACAATAATACAGTATAGTAAAATCTGATTAATTCGAATAATAAATTGAATAAATTTAATTATATCTATTTTCTTTATTTCACTTAAATTTAATTTTTTATTATATTTTTTCCTTCTACAAAATAATATTTTGATTATCTGTAAACAATTTATAATGAAAACGGTTTTAATGTATAGTGACGGCATTTTTACTTTGCTTTCTTTCTTAAGAGGCACTCTCAATATGTATGCATTGTCTGGTCCTTATCAAGATCTGTTTTATATCCCTGCTTTATGTGACATTCCTACCACAGGATGCAAAAACTTCTTAAATTGTTCCTAAAATAATGATTTCGGGAACAATTTCAGAATCCCAGACGACTTCTTTTGCCTAATTTTAGAAGTCTTATATATGTATATATTATGATTCATAATCTCATAATAATATACAACATTGTTTGTCAGTCACAATGTACACAGAATAATTATATGTTATTATAAGTGACAACCTGTCAGAAAATCTCTCTCTATGTATAATTGAATATTGTTATACGCGAATATGCAATGACACTACATAATATTTTGAATCAGTACGATTTATTATATGATTATTGATATGTAATGTGTCACATAATCATGCATTTTATATGCATATAAGATGACATTCCATCAATATTTATTATATCAATATACAGGGTGGTTATAATTAAACTTCCCCTATAAATGGCATCCTACAGCGCAAACGGGTGAACGGAATGCAACGAAATTTTATATATGGGCTATACATGAGATGCACTTATGGAATTTCGAAAAAAATTTAGTTCCAAAATGTCCACCAGAGGGTGCCTTTTCGGGAAAAACATGAAATTTAACACAATAAACGATGACAAGGTGATCAGAAACTAGTCAATAAATGTTGTT
>WUQG02060403.1:0-10013 GCA_011317285.2 Androctonus mauritanicus | reverse complement strand
AGTGATGTCTGGTCTGTTGTGATATATGGTATTGTCTGTTAGGATTGTTCTGTCATAGTACATCTTGTGTGTTGAGTTTTCTAAGATTGTGTCTGGTATCTATTTGTAATATGGTGTGAGTATATTTATTAATTTGTGTTTGGTTGCAAGCTTTTGGTGTATTATGTTTGCTACTTGGTTGTGTCTGTTCAGGTGATCTATTTGTGCAAGCATCTTGCAACCTGATGTAATGTGTTGAATTATTATTATTATTATTATTATTATTATAAAATATAATCATTTAAAATAAAAAATTAATAAATATAGATATTCCCTGATTTATGTAAAATTCAATTCATATAAAATTTGACTTTATGCAAAATGTCCCTCATAATATTTTTTTCTTAAATATAGAAAATATATATAAATTGTATAAGTTAAATATCCACACTAGTAATTTCTAGCAGATAAATAGCATAAAATAATATAGTAATTCTTTAATATAATTTTCTAATAAGAATTTTCTTTCTTTGACTAAGAATATAATAATATATATGCTCCTCAAAGTACGGACATTATAGTTATAAACATTTATACTTATGAATATGAAATTTCAAAAACGCTTCAACAATTTTAATAATATGATAGCAGAATCCTCTAGAACCAATATTATATAAAATTACACAATTAGTTAATATCTTATAGCAATATTAAAAGATGGTAATGATAGATATCAAAAAATCTTGCTTTATATTCTGAACTCTCCATTCAAATCTGTGAAATGAGAAACTTGTAATTAATTTAGTTGTGAAATATATTACAAAAGACAGTTTATAAAGTTATTTCATTACTTTTGGATGCAAAATAACAGCAGAATATGAATTATGAACAACCTGGGTTACTTATAAACTTATGTATGAATTTATAACTTATGTACAGTATAATGCAGAATGTATCCCCATATTATATAAGAGTCAATTGTACATATACATTTTAAGGATATAGTAATTTTTAGAATATTATAATTTCTTTTATAAAATTTATAAAAAAATAAATATGAAAGCAAATAAAAATATCTTCATAATATTTTAATGAAATATAAAATAAATGAATGAATTTTACAATACTTTTGTAAAAAAAAAAATTTTATATTCATTAATATTTCTTAATTCTGTAGATAAACTGCTCTCTGTCAGATCTTGATGCCATTTCATAGAAATGTTGGGGACAGTGAATATAACATAGTTATCCATTATCATTTTTTTCAAACACTTAAGGTCATCAACACTATAAATGAAAATTTCAAAAACTTTCAATAATAATTTAAAACTCACCACAAATTAATAATCTAGAAAATAAGCACTATTTTGGTAGGAACTTTATGATTTATTTAACTTGTATAAATTATAAATAAAAATTGTATTCAAATTGAGACTGAGAATAGCTTAATCAAGCCAAAAGCATTTTCCCAAATATTTATAATTTATATAAGTTAAGCAAATCATAAAGTTCTTATCAAAATAGTGCTTGTTTTCTGGATTATTAAACTTCCAGTAGTTTATAATATTAAAACAAATGGACACTAATTAATAAATCTTGGTATGTTATAAATTAATAATGTAATATTACATTATTACAAAATATTTGCAAAGATATAAAGTAACAATTCATTTCATGAACTTTGTTGGATTTTAATGTTAAATTATTGTTTTAGAATTTATTTCCTGGTAATTTAAAATATTTACTTAAACTGAATTTGGGAAATATTGTAGTGTGTTAATCATTCCGGTGTGAAATTGGCCCCCACTTTTGAATTTTTAAACTATTTCTTTTGTACTTGTTTACACTTTTAATATTTTTATTTGCACCTCCACCATTTAGCCCTAAGAGCCAAAACAAAATCGGAGCCCAGCCCCCAGTTTTAAATTTTTGAATTTTATTTTGCACTCATTAGCAAATCGTTAGCACCTTTTGCATTTTTAATATTTTTGTTTTCACACTCACTGTTTGGCCCCCAGAGCCAAAACAAAATCAGGGCCCAACCCCTCCAGTTTTGAACTTTCAAATTTTTTGTTTTCCACTCTAGAAAATCATTAGCACCTTTTGCACTTTTAATATTTCCATTTGCATCCTCACTGTTTGTCTCCCAGAGCCAAAATAAATTCAATGAGACTAAGCTTATATTTGTTTCTTTATTGATTTCATTAATCATAAAATAATTTCATAACTTATCTATCTATGTATAGAATTTCCTCTAGCCAAAGTACACACTGCTATCTAAATCTAAGCATAAAACAAAATTATAAAGTTTTTATTTGAAAAATATGATAATAATATAAATATATTTTAAGGAAATAATTATAGATATGAGACCTGTTCAAAACTTGAATCAAGTTTTAAAATGAAACTTGGCTCAGTTTGAGTTTCAAAATAAAATCTGATTCAAATCAAAAATTTCAAACTGCAATATAATTCATATAGTCTTGTATTTTATGTGATCCAGTATTTCATAATCTGGCATGTTTTTAACATGCTGCTATTAGAAAATTTCATTATTTCTGTTATTACAGAAGCATGCATTATTCTATTATTTTTATAAATTAATACAAATTTTTATGTTATATTTTCAAAATAAATTAATATATATTTATTGCTAATCAAACACAACAATGAATGATCAATCATTATGCAGAATTAAAGCATATTATTTTTCTACTTTGCATTATTGATTTTTCTAAAAGATTTCATTTTATATTTGATTAATATTATATTTTTATTCTAGATTTACAACAAAATATGAGAAAGCCATCCCTATAATTTGATTTAAAAATGTAGAGAGAAGGTAGTAAATATAATATTGTATTTAAATATTAAATTATCAAGGTTATCAATAATATAAAAATAGATAGCGCACAGTTTTTATAGCAGTAATGTTAGTTTGTGAAATATTTTTATCAAACTGGAGAAATTTTGAAACAAATATTTTAAAAAAATATTTAGGAAAATTCAAAATGTGATTTTAAGTGAACAACAAGCAAGTTATCTTCATTCTATTGTATATAATAGATATTTTTATCTTAAGAATTCAAATAGCTAATTTTTCAGTTTCATGCTTTATAGTTTTTATTATATTTAATAAAAGTTAAGAATATTTGAGTCAAAAAAGGGATTTCAAATTATTTTAATTCTACTCATCAAAATCATATAACTCTTGAATTTTCTGCTCATATTAGTAATTTAAAATTATGAAACACATGAATTTATTAATAAATTAAGTTTATAAAATCTTATATATTTTTAATTGTTGGTTTGCTTATTTGTATATTTGTGTTAAGTAATCTCCTAAACAGTAAAGCTAAACTTTCAAAATCATATACTAATAGTTCTGCTGCTTTTAGGAATACAAGGAATGTTTGTGATTCCCTGTATTCTAAAATTGCAAAACTTGACATGATTTTCTGTTATTGTCCAATTTAGATAACTAGTTAATCAGTGATTTTTTTAGAACAATCATTATTTAACAATTATGAACAATTCAAAAATTTTATAGAATTTAGTCAATAGATGATATTGTGTGTAATCTATGTTTTTGACTAAATTTAATCATATTAGTCTACAATGGGTATCATCATTGCAATGTGATATCATCTTGACACAACAATGAATGCTGTCATAAGACAATTTTGATTCATGATATCACAATGATATTGTAGTAATATTAAGTGATAATTACATCATCATTTAATACTCTGGTTAAATCTACATTAAAATTGGACACAAAAGCCAATGGATTTGAAATGCGATTTTAGTATAAATTATATATTAAAATGATTTTGTTCAAATTAGAGATATCATCATAAGATCCCATGACATCACCATGATATAACATATTACATCAATGCCAATGATATCATTGTGCCATAATATTGATAAATGATTTCACTATTTCTTATTTTAATAAATTCAGAAAGAACAAATGATTTTTATCAGTTGTAATTCAATTAGTCTAATGATAAAACAATAACATTTTAATAAATATGAAGTTTGAAATAATTAATGATATCAATGCATGAAATCATTTTCCAATTAAAAAAATACTTCATAGGAACAATACAATGAAGTAAAATAATCAATTTTTGGTACAATAGTATACAATATTACAGAATTATGAATTTTAATACTCCTCCAAATAAATTATTTTCAAAGTAATAAGTGAAAAGGCATATAGATTCATAGTTCATGAATCTTTAGGAAATTATGAGGGTTGCATTAAAGAACAACAGAATGATTGGAACTGCAAAAGAAATCAACATATAAATAATCAAAACCAATTTTTTTTCTAATATACTGTATGTGTTTTAAAACTATGCCAAGGCAATGCTAGCTAATTATATTTATCATAATTAAAAATATAAAAAATGTGATTTGAATTCAACTGAAAATTTGAGTTTATTGAAAAGTGGATTTGTACTTGACTTAAAAATTTGGATGTTAGCATATCTCTAAAAATAATAAATAAATGTATTATTAATATATTATATGAAAAAACAACTATTTTTTATATGCAAAAAATATCAATATTTTGAAATTCATATATAGTTATTTTAGATCATACAAAATTTCTTTTTCACCAATCAAGATTATTATTATATGGTGTCATAGATGTATAAGTAAATTTATATCAAAATATTTAAATTTTCAATAAATTTTTTTAAAATTGATAATGATAATTACCAAAAATCAATCATAGAAAGCATTTTTCCCATATTTTATTGAGGTCATTTTTTTCAATTACTGGTATGAATATATTAAAAGATACATACGTTAACAAATGAGTAGCATCCTTTGCAAATTTATATAATTTTCTAGATGCATATTCCATGAAATTCAATAATGTTTGACGAACATCATTACTGATTTCTATTTGATCTCCATGAGCCCATGTCTCTACATACACTACAGAAACTCTTGTATTCACAGTTCTGAAATACTATATCAAATAAAAATATATCTAGATTAATGCAAAGCATATCAGTAAATTTTCAGATATGTGTAATAAGATATATATATATAAAATACAGCTTACACAAATATATATTGGTATATCCCTTTAACCATACTTGTTTAAAGCACTTTCACCATCTTACACACTCAATCTTACTATCCATCTCCACTATAATATAGTACTGTCCCATCATAATATACCAATTTTCACTGTTCCAAAACTGATACAATGCCATACAATCTGAAATTACTAGTGCCATACAGTACAGTATATGGTGTATAGTAATTTTATTTTTATCAAATAAGCAATTCATTTTTTAATATGTGAAACATATTATTATTATAGATATTTCTTGATTTATGAATCCTTGATTAATGAATTGTGTGTTTAAGGAACAGCATAAATCCTATATCACTTTTTTGTTTTGCAAAAAACTTCATTATTGATCAATTGCCCACTATAATTTGTTTAAATCAATGATTGTATTCACTGATTGTATCAGATATATCAAATTTACTGTGTACCATTGATTTTAAGCCAAAATTTATTTCTACTTTCATCAGAGGATTCAGTATCAAATATAGATAATAGCTCAGTCTTTTTAGGCAAAAATGTTTAATAAATTCTTACATACAAATTAACTGGAGCACTTTCAGCTTTAGTAAGCTCTTGTTAGCAGTTAGTATATTTAAAATTTAATAGTTTGAATGTAAGTTCATATTGTTATTTCTTTATGTCAAAGCATAAAGAAATAACAATATGAACTTACATTCAAACTATTTAAATTTAAATTAAATTATATTATAGAATTGTGCAATTGCTATGGCAACAGTACATTGCAGGAATTTTTACAGTTCTTAATATTTACATAGATTAACAATAAGTGTATCAATATATACGATATGTTCATAAATAACTAAATAAATAAACAGATAATAAATGCGACAAAACTAAATAAAATACATGACATTCAATATGAGCAGTAATAGTATTTACAGTAATTAAAATATACTGTAATATATATAGAGCTGATAGTACATTCTTGGCCTGTTATTGGTTTTGATTTGCCCAGATCCAGGGTAGAGTATTATTTCTGGGGTCAATTCGTTCATAATGCATGTTTTGTTTTTCCAGTTAAAATACATAATTGGAAGAACAAAATATGTGTTAAAGGTTGCAAAAGGTGCAGGTTGCTTGGCTCAGGAAAGTGAGAGGCAACAAGATACCCACTAATGGCAGGCAACCTACTCAAAGAACAAGCAGAAATTTTTGCTTTGAGACTCCAATTGAATGATTTCAAGGGATCAGATAGTTGGCTGCAATATTCATGTCACATCATGGATTGACTTTCTGTAAAGTGTGTGGTGAAAGTGCAGTAGTTGACGTGGTCACCACAAACAAATGGAAGGAAGAGAGGTTGAAAGCTCTACTTTCTGAATATTTGTCAGAAGATGTTTTTAATACAAATGAAACCAGTTTATTTTTTAAAATGCTGTTGGACAAAATATCGAGTTTCAAAAGTGATATATGCAGTGGTGGGAAGAAAGTTAAACAAAGAATTATCATTTTGATAGGGCCAACATGTCCAGCTCAAAAAAGCTGCCTCTTCTATTTATAGGAAATATCAAAATCTCAGATGTTTCAAGAATGTGAAAAACTCCCCGCTGTGTATTATGCACAAAAATGCATGGATGACTGGTGTCATTTACAAAAAGTGGTTGAGAGAACTGGACCAAAATTTTTTGAAAGAGAAACAAAATTTTACTAGTGGATAATTGTGCTTCTCACATTGAAGTCAATGCATTGAAGGCAATCTGACTTCCACCAAATGTTACTTCTGTTTTGCAGTCTATGGATCAGGGCATAATCCAATATTTCAAAAAATATCATTGAATGCTTTTAAAAAGAGTTGTTCTTAACTTTGAGGATGGAAAAAATTACAAGATTGATTTACTTGGTGCAATACATTTATCAGTTAATATGTAGAATGATGTTTTTCAAATAAAAAATGCTAACTCTTTTCATCATGCAGGATTCATTAAAGATGATTTGATTGCAAAAAAAGAAATCTGAGATAGTAATCACAATACTGATGAAGTCTTGCTACAAGAGTTGTTGCAGGGACCCACAAATGCCTGAAGACCTGACTTTTCAGGACATCTTGGATATAAACAAGAACATCATATGTATGGAAGAAATATGATGAATTAATTAAGCAAGTTTTGAACCCAGATACAAAAGAACAATCTGCAAGATCTACATTTAAAGAAGTCACCAAATGGCTATCATGTTTTGCATCATTTTTTGAAGCAAACGACAATTCTGACATACTTGCTTGTATTGACTCTATGAAAGCTTATGTTTATCAAAGTATTATACTAAAGCAAACAAAAATTAGCGATTTCTTTGGAACTTCTAACAAATAGAGGTTAGTGAAAATTGTATTTTTCAATTTTTTAAGCATTATTTCCATTTACAAACTTTTTCAGTCTGTACCAGTTCATAAAAACATGAGTCCACTGTATAATAGTTTTTTCTGTAAGTACATTTTCTAATCACAAAATTTACTATTAAAATTAGCAAATATTATCTGGCATTTCATAGGAAAAATTAAATCACTTATTTTTAAAGATGATTTAATACCAATCAATCACTTATATATTACTTATTTATCAATATTAATAAATTCAACAAATTTTATTTCTAATATTGAATAAAAGTTTAGGAATATATCAGCAGTGGTTTTAAAATAACTGATAATGTAAATGAAAATTAAATTTTATATTCTTTTTTATTTATTTAAATTTAACTGTCTTCAAATTATAATATAATCTAAAAACTATTTATCAAACTCAAACCTATTTTTTTATTCTCTCTGTTTAATAGTTTTATCATTTTACAAAATAATTAAAACATATCTGTAATAGATTTAAAATTATTGTCAATTTAAATGAAAAATCTTTAGAAGAAAAAGTAAAATTCTGCTTTTACTCAATTAACATCACACAATAATTCAAATCCTAAAAAATGGATCAAGTTCATACATCAAGCTCTTGACTACATTAATATTGTATAAAAGTTTACAATCAGCTTTTTTAGTTTTGAAATGTATAACTATGTATCATAGACAGACAAATTTTAAATTATATATTAGATTTAATATATTTTAGAGAAACTTTTTAAAAATTTTAATATGAAAATAAAATTAGAACTTTCTGTACAATATATTAATGTAAAAAAATTACATACAGAAATAATACCCACCATATCTACACAATTAACAACTTGAATCGCATCATTGACAACTTCTGATCTAGTAGCATTTCGATTATCAAACTAGACATTTAAATTATATATTTTTATTAAAATTAAAATATATATAGATGTGTATATTTTTAAGAAAAAATATACCTTATAACTTGAATAAAACATACCATTGCTTGATCAAGAACTAACCCCAATTCTATAAACTTGAACACTTCTCTCACATCTCTCTACATAAATAAACAAGATTAATGATAAAATAAATTATTTATGGTTTTAAAAATTTTCTAATTAAAATTATTATGCTATTAAACAACTGATATGAATAACCTAAATCATTTACTTTCCTTTTAAGATTAGTTGCTCTTTAGGAAGATTTTTCCCTTAAATTTGATGTCATTAAATATATAAATTGACAAAATTGTAACTGCAGTTACATTAAAATAAAAATTTATAATATATAAAGATCCTGGAGATTATTTATAACAATAGACAAAAACTATTATACCAATGGTGATCAAATTTCATGCCTCTACGAGCTATATACAAAATATCAAATACTCAAGAACAGCAATCAATTTTCCTGAATAATCATAATACTTTTGTGACAGATATTGATTGTATGACAAATATAAAAAATATATCAATGTATCAAACATTGATTTTGTTAGGTCTTGATTACAATGGGGATTCTGTGTTTGCATCTAAAAACCTAATAAATTTAATAACCAATGATTAATTAAATTTTCAGCATAAATAATTTTTTCTTTATCATAAAATTGTTAATGATTTTTTGCATAGGGTAAGGGCCTTAATTTCGTCCGTCACTTGATCTCAGTTGCTAAATGTTGCAAATTACTGGCAACTGTAGGAAACTGTGATAAAGACAATCTTGGATAGCCTAAGATGTTGTTATTTATATTGGTTCATTTTGCTTTGAATTATATAGTTTTGCTTTTTCACAGACAGTGACTTGTTAAATTTGGTGGAACCAATATCCATCAAATTTTCCAAGCATCGAAACTTCAAACAAAAAATGTTTTATGCAATTTTTCATTGATTAATGACTTAATCCACTTCTTCATTGATTGAAATTATTGTATTTTTATAAATAAAACATTATTTAAGTATATAAAAAATAATTTTTGTTTTTTTTTACTATTTTGCCAATTAAAACTAGGGGGCGAATTTAGGAACACTTTTTTGAAAAATAAAAAAATGGATTTTTTTACATTTTTATTTTTCATTTTGTTTGCATGAATTATTTTGAAATTTTGATTATGGGGCTTGTTAACTAAAAGTTCAAGGTGTTTACATAAATTTTTCCAGGTCAATAAATTTATTACTTTTGAATAAGAGTCAAAATACATTAGGAGGACAAAATTTGGGCCCTTTACCCTATAATTATTTCAGGTAACTTATTCTTTTTATATTTTAGAGAATTCTTTATATGCTTAATAGAGATGAATACGTAAAGTATAGTAGGTGTGATAATTTGAAATGTTTTAATATTTTTGTATTGGACCTGGCCGATTGCAGCACTCCCAGATGGGCTATATCTAGCCATGGGCCCCCCTTTGCACCATCCGGGCAGACAGGCTTGGCTCAAGCCAGATAGCTAATCATTACAAAACAACTATTCAGGGGATTAATCACAAAATCCAAACATAAATTCCAAACAGCACTAACTCCCCTGGTGATTAAATCTTGAAATTAACTGTCAATTAATAATTAATTTGTACTACAGTGCCACCGTCTATAAGAA
>WUQG02060402.1:0-28113 GCA_011317285.2 Androctonus mauritanicus | reverse complement strand
CGTGGTTGGAACTGTCCTCGCCCCTTAATAATCTTCCTGATTGGAAAGGGGCATAAAATATGCAAAAATATATATATTAAAATATCTTATATAGATAGTTTGACAAAAAAACAAACTTAATAATGTAATGATATCCCACTGGGAGATGTTTAGAATATAAATATTTTTTAATGTAATGTTTCATAGCTTATTGTGTTTTGTTGAAATTCGATATTAGTAGATTTTATAAAAGGCAAGAAAACGTCAAATATTTCATTATTCTTCTTAGAAAAGTTGATGAAAGTTATTACTGATTAAAAATATTTTTTGTTACTCATAATTTTCTAAAATAATATATATCTACTGTATTTATACATAAGTGATTTTTTAGAGAAAGAATCCAATTAAGCTTTATTATATCTAGATTTATTTTATCTATCCAACAGCTGAATATTAAGCCTAAGCAATTCCAAACACGTAGGTGGCGCCTCAAGTAGAGAAATTTGCATGTACGATAGTCTATTATTTATTATTTTAGGAATTCTAAAAATAATTGTTGAACGAATATATTTTTATACATCTTTTAAATTAATATATTTTGTCAAAAATAAAATAATGGCATTTTAAAATATTTTTGTTTGCCAATCAGTTAAATATATAACAAATATATTTAAGAAGTATATTGTTAATTGCAAAATCATCACACAAAAAAACTGTAAAGTTGTTTGAACTCCCGATGCTTTTCATAATTTTTAGAATTTTCTCGCTGAATAGTATAATCATTAATGTATTTATTAATTACGAGATTATTAAAATTTCCGTTAAATTGTCATGAGATTAATTCGTCACTCTTTGTTTAAACATAAACTATTGACCTTTACTAATTTGTCTCTGTTGGGTATCATGGATGTTGTCCTTCAGAGACTAGCCAACATCCATGATGGAATCAACCGGATGATTGAAGGATGGGGATCAACGGGCCGGACCCTGATCCTCTTGAAAAAGTGGAGGTGTGGACTCGGATTCGAACTTGGTCCTCCAGCTGGTAAGCCATAGCTTTACTTCGCGGCCATCCGGCCGACGTATGAAATTAAGATATTTTATGGAATGTCAAACACTTTGTAGCAAATTTGAAATAAAATTATTTCATTCTGACATTATGTACTTTGCCTAAGGTTTTTAATCGAAAATGAGATATTCTATAGAGCAGAGCTGGCCAACTTTTGTGTACATAAGATTTACTTTTTATCTTAAAAATGTGTCGCGATCGACTTGTTCTCATAGGTGTAGTCTAAGTGGGGAGACGGAGGTGTGTCCCGGTCTAATGCAGTGTAAACAGAACACCCTTACTGCTGCTCTAACTAAGGTCCTAAATTAGTGCTCTATTTATCATATAGTCTGATCGGTTTCTAATTTAAGACATCGCGAGCGATCGACCAAAATTGGCTTCGCGATCGACTTGTTGGTCACCCCTGCTTTATATGATAAAACTTAGGAGCCAGTTTTAAGCAATAATTAAAAACACTTGCGAATGCCAGACTGTTTGATTTTTAAGCTTATTCTTCAATATAACATTATCTGGATTAATGATTGAAAGAGGCCAGTGGCGTACCAAGGGACAGAGGAGGCGGACCGCCTCGCTCCTCTGAACAGGCCCGCTCCTCTGGTCAGGTGGGCCTTCGAAGAACCTTAAGTTTTAAGTATATATACCTATATGTAGGAATATAAAAAAGGGACCTTATATTCTGGGAGGATGATTACGTATAAATGTGTTGTGTTTTAAAATTTTTTGTTTTCCAAATCATTTTAACTATTTAATTTTGATTGAATAATGTTAATTATATATTTGTGTTGACATTTTGTATGGTGATCATTCCAATTAGGTGGCCCCAGGGAGACTTCCATCCCAGCACTCAATAGCTGTAGGTCCGCTGCTGAAAAAGGCTACTTATTCCTTAAAAAAGCTTCCTTAAAGAAGCTTTTACTATTCTGAAATGCATAAAAAATTCATAATTAATCTACATAATAACTATTTATATGTAGATGAAATTTGAGGATAGGTGATATATCTTCATAAAAACCTCGATGATATAAAAATGAATATATATATATATATAAATATATATAGGAATATTGTTAAAAATTGCAAAAAAAAAAAATATATATATATATATAATACTAGTTTCATTTTATTTAGTGCCATCTGTTGTTCAAAAACATGTTTACTCAGCTTCGTGGAGATTTATTTATTTAATGCAATTTATAATTTATATAAAAATCGTAAAAATTTTATTTGGAAAAACCTGTCTTAAAAGGAACATTCGGTTATTTTATACTGTAATTTTTAAATAAAAGATTTATCCTATTGTATTATTATCCGATATTATTTTACCACTAAATCAATAATAATCGCTATAAAACAGGTTTATAAGTTAGAATAATTACATAAAAAATAAAAATTAAATTAATATCTGTAATTGCATATTTTTTAGACTTGATATTGTCAATAAATTAGAATCAATGAAATTAAATTAACATCAATTAAAAATAGATATTTTTATTTAATCCCTCATTTTGAAGGAAAAATGCACTAAATAATATTTATTAATTGTCTTTATCGGCTATAATCACTAAATACATTATATATATATATGTATGTATGTATAGAGAAGGATAGAAACTTAAATATTTATTTCTTTTTCTGTCTAAAAAGTATTTTTTAGATTAATTATTATATTGCTAATTTTTCTCGCTTTCCTTCCAAGAGTCTATGATAAAATTTTAGAAGAACCACTAAAAGATAAATGCTTTCACAATAATGGCATCAGAAGATAAAAGTTTGTTTTCCTATGATAAACAAGAAAATTTTTCTTATTAAAATATTTACTACTTTTTCTTGTCATAAATTTGTCACTTATTAAATAAATCAGACATCGTTTAAACTACTAAATAATTTTACATACACTGCATTAATGGGAAGTTCGAAAACTTCATTTATGTTTTCATAAGAACGAATTTTTATAAATTTCGACATTAAATATAATCAGAATTGTGTTATTAAAACAGCATTTATGGAATATTTAATACAATAAGTGTTTTTAATAAAATAAAGGCAATATTTAGCGCTTCTTTGAATAAAAATAGCAATTGAGACACCATAAAAAATGTAGAAATTAATTGCTACTTACGCAGCGCTTCTTTTCTTTTTTTAATCTAATTCAGATTAATTACTGTATTGCCGAAATTAAAAGATGGCGTAATGAAACTTGAAACAAAAAAAGTTTATTTATAAGTATGATGCTATTAGCGATAACATTAATTTAAATATTTATAAAAGCATTTTAAAAATTTATAAGCATCATAGTAAAAAAGTTCGATATTAGGAATTTTTCTAAAAAAAAAAAAAAACACTTGTAACACTTTTACATTATAAAAATCTTATTGTTTGATGTTATATATCAACCGATTCTTTTAAAGGCAGAAAATAATGATATACTTTTTATACGATTATTTAATTATTAATCCAGTAAATTGATTTTAAAATTTGATATTTCTTTTTAAACTAGATAATTAATTTTGATTTTTAATTGTTACGTATTTTTATTGTTGACAATATAAATCATTGGTACATTGGTTCAGATTATCAGGAATATGCATCAAAGAAAATAAAGATATTTCAAATAAGAAATAATTTGCGAGGGGAAAAAAAAAAATGGTGAAAAATGTCTATGAAAAGGAATTCAAAGAAAAACAAGAAAGAAACAAGTAGAAAATGTGTCTTGAAAAAATATTGATAAATAATGATCAATATTGAATCAAATTGATTCTTGACGATAATCACTTAGTTTCTATAAATAAAATTTAAACTGATATTTCCAAACCTGTTTTTAATATACTTTCCGAAGGAAGAGAAAGTTTGTGAGTTCACCATTCCGTCTATGTGTCCTCATTAATAGTTTTTGAAATAATTAATAGATTTTCA
Source organism: Androctonus mauritanicus (assembly GCA_011317285.2). NCBI lineage: Eukaryota > Metazoa > Arthropoda > Arachnida > Scorpiones > Buthidae > Androctonus > Androctonus mauritanicus. Next base: position 24,152 of record WUQG02060402.1, on the reverse strand, counting down.
CGAAATTTGGTGGCAATATTTTATCGTCAAAGGTCATCTTGATGCGGAATAATTTAACTCTCTATCTGTAACCGTTTAAAAATGATAGGCATTCAAATTTCTGTGATACTCTTTTAATAATTTATTTATTCGATTTTTATGAAATTTAACAAAACACCATTGTATAAAATATCGACGACGTATCAGTTAATCCTTTTATCTAAAACTATTTAAAAATGATGGATGTTCAAGCTTTAAACGCTTCTCTTTAATAACTTTTGAACTGTTTATTGTGTTTTATAAAATTTAACAGATGATCAAATTATTAAAGTCAAATTTTAACTAGAGTTAATTAATTCTACAGATTCATCCATTAAAATGGCGAACATTTAAACTTATGAGATTATACAAATTATCTTTTACAGGCAGTGTGTTACTTTACCACTAATTTTCATTGGATATATATATATATATTATTCCATTTTTCACACAGATTTTTTGCAATCATCAATGGCCAATTTTTTTAACATTAATCCAGCATTCTTTTTTTATAATCAAAAATATTTATTTATTTCCTTAAAAATTTCCATTTAAAATTCTCTCAATATACATAACTGCACGGCTCTCACAGAAGATGCATTTCGGCTGTTTTAGCCCTCTTAATATCTTAATATAAGATTATGTTAATAATAAAGCTAGAGTAATAAATGATGAGATTATTCTATAGATTTATTAAGATTTTTATTATTTTTATTATTGACACGAGATGGCGCTAAGCGTTAAACTTAGGGTAACAAATGGCTTACATGTATTGCTCTTGTGTTTTTAGAACTGAATATACTTAGGTTATTACTTATATAATTTAACGTATAAATTAATTGCATTAAAGATGATTTTGATGACACTTTTGAATTTCTTAACTTTAATTATCCCACGAAATAAATGATACATTCTGAAAGTAGGAGATTAATTCTTTCCGGATATGCTTGTTTTTCTAATAGAAATAATCAAATTGCTTAAAAGAAAATCTGTTTTAAATAAATAAGTAACAAATAAAAATATTTGATTAAATTAAATTCTCAAAACGTCGAAATCTTCCTGTTATGTTATTCTTAAAACAACATTTTTGATAGAAATATAAATTTATTAAGAATTTTCTGGCTTTGTTGCGAATATATATTGGTTAAGTGTTTAATAACGAATTATAATAGTAAAATAAATAATTATATATTTAATATAATTATGTAGAAATTAAAAATTCTTTATTTTATTCAGAACACTTTGTTTGATTGACTGTTTTGGCTTATGATCAAGGATTATTCTTTCATTAAAAGAAAATGAAAAATTATTTACTAAGAACTTTTCCTATGCATATCGGATTAGTACGTAATCGGTCTACAGACAAGTTTAATGTTTTCGTAAATTAAAAAGTCAATATTATAAGATTTTTTGAATTGTTTCTTGAGAAAAGAATGATTATTATTCAAAAAACACGAAAAAATTTTCAAATATATTTTAAAAAGGTATAAAATATAAAAATTAATATATCAATTTTGTTTATACATTTTATAAAAATTATTATTTTTGCGATAGAAATGTTTCAGTTTTTAAAACATACAAATTTAATTAAAAACAAACTTCTTCTTAGTGCTTAGTATCAAATTTCATTATTCTTAGTATCGAGTTTTTAATTTCAATTTAATAATCGACTAAATCCTCATTTTCTGTTTCATCTAACATCATAAACATTGGGTTTTCTCGAGTTTCACTTGTTTTTGATTCTTCCGGAAGTGATTCTTTATATGACTGATTTTCCTATCAGAATATATTAACAATTAAATACATAATAATATTATCATATATTGCCAACAGAACATAGATTTTCTTACAAGTGATATTATCGGCTTATCGTATACTGGATTATCGAAACCTTTTCCTTCATTTTGTGGAGCTGAAGAGGTTGTTGACACTGTTGGATCTAGCATTTCATGAGGTGTAGTGCCTAATTCTACTTCAATTTTACTGCTATCAGAATCAAATCTTGCAAATGCAAATCCTGATATTCTTAAGAAATTATTAAAAATTAACATCAGCAATATTTTTGAATCGATAAAAATTATTATTCTTATTTTATCTTACCTTCTTTTTTTGTACATCATAAGCATTGCTATTAATACAGCTATTCCTATAAAAACCGCCAAAATTATGCCAACAATTTTTCCAGCAGCTGTTAAGGTTATAAAATTATAAAAAACTTCATGAAATAAAATTAATTTGAAATATAGTATTTATATAATTTTATGAATAAAAAACAAAGAATTTTTCAAGGAAACTGTTTTAAGATTTAAAAAAAAAATGCTTAATTTTATTAAAATTAATTTAATTGGTTGTATGAAGACATATTCATTAAAAAATAAAATTTGTGAATAAGAATATGATTTTGGAGACTCTTCTATTCAATTTTATATGAAAATTTTTATTAAAAATTAAGACACGTTTAAATAATGAAAAGACGAAAATAAAATCAAAATTTATTTGTTTATATAAATATAATTATCCTTACCAGATGACTGAAGAGAAGATGGAGTAAGAGGAATCACATCATCAGCAGAATACCATTTTGAAGTTGTTATTATTTCAGCAGATGTTAAATTATACATTTTTAAATCACTAATATCTTTAATTTATAAATATAATAAAAGTAAATTTTATCATAGAATATCATTTAAAAATTTTTCCTAGCAATTTTAATATTTATAAACATTTTTCGAAATTATTGTAAGTTTTTTTCCACTTTAAGTATGAGAAATTTTCGACGAAATACATATAAAATTGGAAATAAAACATTAAATCTATCATAACAGGTTTATATTAACACGTTAGAGATGAAAAACAATATTTACCTTGCTGCAAATAAGTATAGATATCATTTGCTAGATTAGCAGCGAGTCCTTTCTCACGACCTGCATCAACAAATATCATTTGTATCCTATCGTCATGAGTTTTCGATATAAAACCTTGTACAGATTGAAATTCAGGCTAAATAGAAATAAAATTTTAACGAAAATTAAACAATTTAAAATTTGAAAAATAATTAATATAAAATTTACCCTTTTTATGTACATAAAGAAGAGTTGTTTCATTGTTTTCAAAATGAATCCTTCTCTGTATATTAACATTAATGAAGATCCTAAATACAATTTTCTTATTAAAATTAATTTTATAAATATAAAAACCACGTAAAAATCTATAAATCGATTTATACTTATACAACAATTTTACAAATAAGTTATATTTTTTTATGTATTGTAGCTTATGTTTTAATTTATTGATATCTAGTAGAAATTATTGTTTTTAATCTAGATTAATACCATATAATACAGAATTAATTACGTTTAAATTAAATATAAATAAAAATCATCAGTTTGGTTCAAAAATAAATGCATTAAATAAATTGATTATCTATCTTATAAATAGATTGGGATCGATTTGTACATTAGTTCGTGATAGAAACTTTATATATTCTTTGTTAATCTTTAGAGAAATGCATGATTTATACGAGTTAGAAAACTCAAAATTAAAATAACAAAGTCAAAATAACTATTTTAAGAATGATATTTACCACAAATAGGGCAGCAATGTCCTATAGGAATAATAGGATCTGCACATTTCGGTTTAGGACATTTTGGCACAACGTGGACGCAGATTTTCGATTTGATCTAAATGGTAATAAATAAATAAATACGACAATAGTTATTATCTCATAATACATAATAGCTAAATGTTACTCACTTGTGGTTTATCGTTGCCACAAGCACATCCTGCTAAGTTATTGCAGTCGTTTTCTTGTACAGTTATTTGAGGTGGGTTAACAAATAACAATTTACCCATATCCGACGAAATAAAGCTACCAATGTCGCTAGATCTTAGCCTCTGTAAAAGTTTAAAATCTAATTTAAAAATATTTATATATCAAATTTTTTTTTGTTATTCTTTCATATATGTACACATATATAAAAAAACAAGAAAGTTCCTTAGGGTGGAAAAAAAAATCTACCTTTCCATTGATAGATATTGACCGTAGCTGTAATGGGATTTCATCGAAGAGAATTCGAAACGTAGTACCAATTGGAAATACTATATCGTCATGCTGACAAGGCACTTGTTCTGAATGAGGGATTGGAAGTGAATCTTTATCTCCCACAAGATTAACCGCTTCGGGTGACGTCACATTCCAATTCTGCGGATCATACCAATAGCTGGACTGCCCACCAACGAAAACCAGGTCTGATAAGTCGAAAAATTAAAATTTGTAAGTTAAATCGATACGTTTCATCGATATCACATTTAGATATTTATTTATATGCAAAAATAATTTTTAAAAAATGTCATATCTTACTTAATATCTAAATTTTTTTTTAACTTAGGTAATCAATCAATATAGAGTTCAATGTAGTGTCGCAATATATCATCGTTATAAGTTTAAATTAATTATTAGTTAAGTATAAACTAATTATTATTGATAAAAATTGTTTTATCAATATTTCCGAAGAATAAGAAAGAAAATTGTAATCACCTTCACCAGGTGTATTCGTTTCAACAAGAGAAAAAACACTTTCAGTTGGAAAAACTAATACTCCAGAAAATGGTAAAACCTAAACAAGTTAAAGAAGTCTTTTAAATGATATTCATAAGTTTTTATTGAATAATTATTATTGTAATTAATTTATGTCATAATTAAGATTTTTTTAATATGCAGAACTCCTACATACGTTTTTCTAACCTTTATCTCGCTTAATTTTTCTAAAAATGATATATATAATTTGAGTTGAATTTTCAATATATCAAATCAAATTCAGATTAATATAAAAATTAAAAACATAAAATAAAATAAATTTGCAACTTTAAAATCGATTTAAAAACTTTTTTATCTATAACAAACGTATATCGCATTATTAATTAATCTAAATTCATTAAACAGATGGTCTTTAATCTCAGTTTTGAAGTGTTTTGACTTGAAAAAAAAAAAAAAAATGTGTTTCGCCTGCAAGATTTCCTGTAAACAAGCAACTGTTTACAGATAAACTACCTTGGAGCAAAGCGGAACTTTTTATGCTAAAAATAATCGAAGATGAGAATTAGAAATAGATGTTTAATAAATTTATTATACAATAATAACAAATAAAAATCTTATAAACAAACACAATAAGACGAAGTTTTTAATTGTAAATTTTGTTTTAACATTATTAAAATTCAATTCAAATATGATATAATTCGACATTAAAATACTTCGAAAGGAGAATATTAAGCTAACAAAGAATGATATTGAATTCGAACGTCATGTATATACCTTGCGAACAATAGAGTTAGACTACATATATATATATATAAATATTAATATAACACTTAATAGAAAAATTCATTTCACCTACCAATTCTCTAACAGCAAGAGATTCTGGCATAAAAACTGCCAATTCTTGAGCCAATATCGCTCGATCTTCTTCTCTAGGAACTCTTTTCAAATCCCAATTATTAAAATTATCAAAATTCGTATTATCCGTCCAAGTTTTGATAGCGGATTCTGTTACCACTAGAAGAAAAAAATTAATAAATTTTTGGTCTTCACTTTTAAAAGAAATCATCTAATATGCCGACAAATATTAAGTAGCAAAATTTAGTTATAGATTAAAATTTTTAGAGACATTACCTACTAAAGATAAAATGGTAACAAATAATTTCATTATGGACCTTACATATGATTATGTGATTGTGTTCCGAATGGACGGAAAGGGGCGTTTGAGAGATCATCGGTGCTGGTCATGTGATCACATATTACCGTAATGTGATATTGGATGAATAACTCATCTAAATAAAAAAAAAATGGTGTTAATAAAAATAAATTTTAAAAATAAAGTATCATTAGATTGATTATTTTCCGATATTTTCAAAAATAAATAAATAGAAATATCTAAAACACAGCTGTTACTAGAAAGTAATATTAGCTATGACATAATATGTCAAATAATCTGTTGAAATATTACATATTTGCAAAATTTTTATACATAAATAATATCGATATAAATTTTTCTATAAAAATGTTTTTTATTCGTGTAAAAAATTTGTCAAAAACATAAAATAATTATAATGCAAACATGCTAAAAATATATAGAAATTTTGTGCAAACAATTATATAATAGTTTGATTCTGCACTCTGTTTATTATTTTGTGTAAATATCCGCTATCGATTAAAGATGGCTGATTAAAAAGTATGTCATCAAAGCTATGTATAATCTTCAACTTTTTATAGAATATCATAAAATAATCTATCACACAGTTCAATAATTATTAGCGAGAAACCTCAGAAGTTTAAACTTCTGTCATTTTTAAATGGATGAACCTGCAAGATGAATTAATTTTATTTCAACGACAACACTAATAACATGAATTCGCTACTAAAATTTGTGGAAACTTATAAAATAATTCAAAAGTTCGATGGTATGCTATTTTTAAATAGTTGAAGTTACAGAATTAATTAATACGACATCAAAGTTATTTTTAATGCCATGATCTTCCAACTAAATGTCATCGAAATCCATCAATTAGTTCAAAAGATATTAACAGAATATTTCAGTAATTTAAATGTTTGCCATTTTTAAATGATGGAAGTTAAGAGATTTGCAAGACATGGCAACAACATCATCTTTAATGTCAGACATCTTATAGGATTTCAAAAACATTTATCAATTAATTTAAAAGTTATTAGTGAGGAGTACATAGATATATTGATGATAAACCACAATTTCATCGCAAAGTAGACTCTGACCTCTTTTAAATCCAATCAATTGCTTTTAAATTCTAGTAGCTTAAAATTATTTGACATATTCTTATTAAGTTCATTTTTTAATATATTTTAAAATTCACGTGAACTTAGTCTATGAAAATGTAGTTGGGATAAAATCGTACAAAATACATTTACTTGTTTTTGCAGTTTAAAAATAAAATTAATAACTATAAAATCTTACATTCTTTATATTATCGAGTATTGAAAGCTCTAATTTTATTCTGAAAATAGAGAAAAGTAGATTTAAGTTAGTCCACTTCTAGAATGAATTATGTACTCATTTAGTTTAATTCAAAATTAAAACTTAATAACATGTTTAATAATATTAAAATATTGGAGAAATCATCAGAGAATAATTGATGTTGTTTGCCTAAGAGATATTTAAATTGTAAATCTTTATCTCAAATAAATGTTTATTCTGAAAAAAAAGAAAATTTACTTTAATTTTATTTCATTTATTACTTCTTCACTTACTTTTAACACGTGTACTCTTATTCAGAAATTCCCACGATTTCCTAATAAAAATTGAATTAGAATACCGAACAATTAAAGTTTAATTGACAGTGATTTATTATATGTCTATAAGCCGAAGCTTAGAACAACATTCTCTAATTTATTTTAGTTTAATTAATTTTTTAATAGGTTAAGAATAAACGAAAAGATAGATAATCTCTGATAAACAAGTTAAATTTAGAAAATTAAAAAAAAAAAAAAAGTTAAAATGTAACTTTTTTTTTTTTAAATCGAATTTAATAAATTTAAACTAATAAAAAAAAAACTTTTCAATCTATGTGATTTTAGATTTATATCTGTTATATCGCAAAAAAATTAATATTTTAAAAATATAAATGAAAAATATATATATAAATAAATATTTAAGTATTGCGTAAAAAAAATTAAAAATAGTTACTGCAAATATTTTATTTATGGCTAAAATAATTAAAAATGTTTGCATTAAAAAACGTTTCCGTAATCTATTTTATTTAGAATGATCATTATTTACTTTCTTCTACGAGTATTTACAAATTAAATACAAAGAGAGAAAGAGAGAGCGAGAGTGAGTTAAATATAATTATAAACGAAGCGACCTTCAGGAGATGTCAATAAATATATTTAGAACTATTTGCTAAATGAAAACATCCGAATGCTTTGATAATTCTTTATTAATCATTATCCGTAAATTCCGTTCTTGGAAATACGACAGGAAAGGGTGTGGTTCTCTTAACGGAGCAAATACTGGGCGTGCCTCTGGCTAGTAGAAGCACATAAATAGATTTAAGAAGTGACAGGAATGTGCAATGACCAATGCTAGGTTTTTGCACTCACACTTCATTATGAAGGACAAAGAAACAATGTAAGTAGCGTATAAAAAATATGGAGAAGCTAATTTTGCGGAACAACATAGCTAATATTGTTTCTTCAACTGATATTGGATCTTTGTACTTATTTAATATAAAGTTCTATTCTTCTTTCGTTTTCTTATGCATATGTAAACTTTTCCCAAAATATTTTATTTTTGTTTTTTTTTAATATAATTCAATTAAAATAATAAAAAAAAAATATCAATTTATTAGGATTAAAAATTATAAACAATTTTCAGGATAATCTGTACTTTATACTGAAAACGTGAATTTTTTTTATTTTTACATAAAATACTCCATTCTGGAGAATATGTTTAACAGTATTAGTCAATATTAAATAATAAATATGAATAATAATAATTATTATATTAACAAGAAGTGAAATTATCTGCATTCTTTGTATAATTTTTTAATTATATATTTACTGTTTTTGAACAACATAAAAATCAAATTAAAAATTTTTTATAAATAAAGAAATCATTTTAATAAAAAATTTTATTTTTGTATTCAAAAAAGAGTTCGAAACATAAATAATATATATATATATATATATATATATATTAAATTGTATAAATATAAATAAGCTGTGACGTTTTTAATAATCGCCCTTTTCGTAATTTTGCTCTATTGATGGATTAATTATTACAAAATTTGAACAATACAATATACGTAATAAATAATTTATTTAAACGAGAATATGCAGAATTAAACATTAATATTTATCAGATTGATTAAAAAATTAAACTCGTAAAGAATCGTTTAAAATTGCAGTATTTTTTTTTCTAGAAAAGACTATTTCTCTTCTGCGTGCTCTAAATGCTGTGCAGCAAAATCAACCGATAGGGGCATCACCAGCGCAGAGGAGAGAGGAAGACAGAGCTGTGAGGTAAGTGCAGCTGTTCTGTTACTGTTGATAATGGAAACAGTGCCAATCGACAAAGACCATTTAAACTTACCGATAGTAATGCTACTTCTTACAGTAGACAAATTATCTTCGTTCATAAAAGTCGACGAAATCTTGTCTTTATATAAAGATGCAAACATGAGATGACAGTGATTTTTCTGTTTGACAGGTTTAATCTTTGTAATTATTTAAAAAATTACGTTAAAATAAAACTAATCTCTAAATTCAGTAATAAATTATAAATCTAAAAATAAGATATTTTTATTGTCACGATATTTAAAAGACTTAAATGCTTATTCAACAACAACGTTTAATATAATTTGTATAACAACAATCGTGCAAAAAATATATTTTTTAAATTAATAAATTATTTTTTTTATATATTTATATATATATACTTTGGCTATGCTACAAGTCATTAATTATTGCAGGCATCATCTTACGGGAAATGATGTGAAAATAAATTTTCAGAATGGATCAAAAGAGGCAGACATGCCAGGTAATCTTACTTTTCCTTATTATCTCAGCTGGATGTAAAGTAAAATAGCGATAAGTGCTTATCGTATTCATTATATATTATCTAATTTAACTTTAGTTTTCATTAAAACTTACTTAAATTTTATTTTATCATATATAAAATTTTATTAAGATTTCTCAGAAAAACATTTTAATCATCCTAAAAGTTAAACTTTATGTGCAATTTGGAAAGTCAGAACTAAATCTTATAATTTATTTAACTACTCTTAAAGTCTGAATTTATGTTCGGAAGTCGATTAGAAAAGGAATTCAATTCGAAATTGCAAACTGATCTGATTGAAGTATTAGGGTATCTAACGATTTTTCTTCTCTTTTCTAAGGCATGGAAGCAAATTTAATTTTTTTTTTTTTTCCTTCAAACTTCGAGTTCATAACTTCGATTATCTTCTCGATTTCTGAACTTCTAAGTATTCTAGAAGCAGGCAAATGGATGCATAAAAAAGGATGTATAGCAGCAGCCACTGCGATAAATCAACTCTATTTATAGAAGAAAATAATTCACTTCAACAATATAGGATATAAATAATTGTCGAGAATTATGTATTTATTTATTTATTGATCGAATTTCTCTTACATTTTTTTTTTTTTTTGTTTTGTCTCGGTTGCTGAAAGCAGATCGTAGAAGAAGAGACAAAATATATTTTGTAAGCTCAAAATTCGCTCATATATTATGGAAACTGTTTAGATAAACTTGCGATTTTCTCCTACAATTCTTTAAATAATTTAAACATTTTATAAATAAATTTACATTCGATTTTTAAAAAAAATATAACACATATGCATATTTTTCTAAATAAAATAAAGCAAACTTTTAATGTTTAATGTTATCATCTTTATACACATATATATATATTATCAATTAAAATTTTTATTTTATTTAAATTTTATTAAGTATTGACTTGCATGCTAAGTTTGCTTTTATTTAATATTTTTATTATATTTTTTTTACGTAAAATATGGAAAAAAAGACAATTTAAATTTAATAAATGTTATATAATATTATTTAAAATTAAAATACACAGATGGCGCCAACGTTTTGTAAACAATATACAGCAAAATAAATCTGATAACCATGAAAAGTTCGGAAGTTTAGATATAACGTGATAAAATATGCATTTATCACTTATTTATAAACTTCTGTTATATGTTATTAATAGTATAGGGAGGTCTAGAGTAAATATGTTTAAAAAATGTTTAATTCATAACAGAAGCTTATAAATAGATTTTTTTATCAAGCCAAAAACTGAGGCATATAAAGGAATGATTTCTAGAGATTAAACTCCCTTAGAAGGGATTAAATCTTTCTTTTATATATTTGTAATTGTTAGAAAAACCTATTTTCAAGAGCAATTAGTTCAGGATTAAATTAATTTAATGCTTGTTTAAGAAAGACTCCAATCGTCAAAACTACGAACCATAAAATAGAAATGTTAACAAAATGTTTTCAACTTTTATATTTTAATCGCACACTTATCTGAAAAAAGTATTAAACTTATATTATTATTATTTTTTCTTCACCAAATTCATCAGAACTGTTTGCAAATCGATGCTAATACTTCTAAAAGCGGACATTTTTTCACGCTATTTTTTTTTTCTGTAATTTTAATACATTAACCGCGAATTTTTAAATCAATTTCTAAATTATAACAAAGATAATTATCTGAACATTTTTTTTTTTTTTTTTTGATGTCATTATTCAACTTTTGGCATTGTACTTCAACGTGATAAATTCGTTTCGCAGGTCACGTTTCGAACAGAAATATCGATTATTATAACTTTTAATTATGATCGATTATTTTTTTAACTTACATAAATATTCAACTACTTTAAAATCACGAATAATTATAAAGAATTATCCTTTATTATTATTATATCTTTAGACGAACGAGAAAGAAATTTATTGCAAAAGTGCTACTAACTTACTTCTAGAAACAAAAAAAAGTTAAAAGGCAAAAATAGTTCAATTGGAAAGGTATCAAGATATCAAGGTTTATTTAGAGAAAAAAATCGATACGGTATTATATTCGGAATTTATTAAGCTGGAAAGCGAAACAACTGAAACATAAACAGATAAATTTTCTCTAAATCAGCACATAATAAAAATAGCACCTAACGTTTCTCATATCTATATAACTTTAGAAAATATCTGTATTGTTAAGAATTATTGAATTAAAAATTTATTAATGTTAACCATTAATAATAATCTGCATGTAATTTATATTAACAGTAAAAACAGCATCTTCTTTTAATATATAAATTAAGGGAATCTAAATTTCCTACGCAAAAGCCTTCTTTAATGTATCGTTAATTTAGTTCATTAAAAGAGGATGCAGGTTGCGAGAATATTAATTATAATTAATAAACTCGCAGACTGCTTCCTCTTTTATAATAAAAGCTACGTAAGATAACAATGAACAATGGAAATCATCGATCTTTCTGTTCCTCTAGTTAATTTTGAATTGCTTATAAACTAATAAACAAAATAAGGAACGATATATTGGGAAAATAAAGTTTAATACTTTTTCGTTTATTTTTATATTTTGAATTTCTCTTTCATGCAAACGATAAGAAAAAAAAAACACAAAAAAATCTAAAGTTTTTAATGCTCAATTTTTTTTAAATATAGTAAGTTACTTGAATTTAATACAAATTAAAATATGTAAATATAACATTAGATAATTTAATTCTAACATAACTTTTAATTATTGTGCATTATATATTTAAAAACACAATTTAATTAAAAACATAAATATTTTCTTGATAGAAAAATTAATTTCTTGTAAGCTTCATTATAGAAATGATATTCAAATAATTTTTCATAAGGCAGACTCTGAGTCAAAATTGCATTAAATTTGCACTGTTGTAAGGTTTCTTCTATCATTTTGTTGTATGTTAAATTTCACTCGAAGATGCTGTTTCTGCATTCTTTTTTAATAGATTTATGCACAAATTTATAATGCGAGAAAAAAAATTGCATGCTTATTCATAATACAAAAACAACAAAATTAATTATAAATAATTTCATGCATTTTCCTTAAAGGTAATAAATTTTTAAGGAAATTTTTTTAATATTTAGAATATAAGATATATATATATATATAAAGTCAGATGAAATTCTTAAAAAATTTGAGGATTGTATGGGATGTTTACAGTACATTAAGGAAGCTATTTAAGCAATTCCGTTTAATGATTTTAATTATACGTGATTATTAGTTATCAGGCATTTTTAAAATTCCGAAACATTTTAAAAAACTGACAAATTCTTATGGAAGCGATAAGTCGTTTATCGCTTTAAAAAAGAAAAAAAAATCTGTCTAGAAAATTAAGATAAAAATCTCATAGCGTACAGAAAAATATTTTCTGTCTACACTAAATCTTGTTTATCTTTTCAGAAAACCTTATTCCCTAACGTGACAAATGATTATGTCATTTAGATTTACATATTTAAACTAAATAAATTGATAAATTTTCGATAACAAACCTAAGGGAGGAGCGGCGATATTCATTATTTTCTTATCTATAAGAAAATAGCGAAACCCATTAAAGTCATTCAAATATTTAATCAAGCAAGAGCGTAATTCCAAATGGCTAACTTTTGGTCGTTTGCCAATTCTCTATTCGAGGAGAGAGAGAGAGAGAGGGAAAGGGGAAAAAATCAAACTAGGAAATGGGTACCTGCAAATTAAAACCATGCAAAAGTGACCCACATGAATAAATGAAGCTATACAAGAGCGATGATTTAATTGAATTTATGAATAAATCATTTTAATTAACAGAAATTGAATTAAAAGGAATACTTAATATTAAACCCGAATCAATTTCTGCGTTTAAAATAATTAGAAAATAATCAAATAAGAAGCGAATTCGTTCGAATGCTATCGTGAACTGGACAGAATTGTTTGATAGCATTTGAAGCGACTATTTGGGAATTTATGCAATTTTTATTCTTTGTTTTTCTGAGCTAGAGATATCTATTTATGGAAAGTAGACATTTTTATGCAGCGTACTTTACGTTGACAGTCGAAAGTCGATCGATTAAACTTCCCCCTTCAACCGTGCTACAGAGTCGAAACTGTGCGCACCTGCTGCACCCGTTCCCCAGCACGTGGGACTTAACCATGCTGCTCGAAAGGTGTATCTGTTCTGGGTGTTTCTATAATGGAAACGGCAGCAGGAATCAGCGTGATGACTGTCTTATTACCCCATTCGCGGGATCTTTCTTCATGGCAGGTAGGTGGTGACGCCTCTCGCTCGTTTGTTGTTAGGTATACCTCCATTTTAGTTGCTGCCTGAACGTTAACGATGTTTTAATCTTGATATATGTTGGCAAACTAATGGCACGTTTCATCCAGATGAGGATATTCTGCAATCGAGATACTTTCCTCTTCTTTTTTTTTTACTTTTATACGGTTGAAAATATTCGAAAACTTATCCGAATGAGGTAACTGGGATATCGTCTTTCGGTGTAAAGATGTATCGAATGTCAATCGATATTTTCCAAGCGTATTCTTCGACACTAAAAAAAAATTATGTTACCTGATCAATAATCTTTTCTAATTTTATTTTTTTTAAATTATTCTCTAATGGATAATATTATTTGCATACAAATAACTTTAAATTTTTAGAAAATTAGCACAAGTTAAAAAAAAAACGATTGTTTAGAAACAACGATTTTGACGATTATTCTCCTGGGCTCAATATCAAATCAACTTAATGCTAATGCTAAACGTGAATTGTGAATTTTCTAAGTCCCGAGTTAATGTATCATATTTTATTTTGTTATTTAAGGTTTGGAATTTTAATCTTTTAATTAGTTAAAAGGTTGGTAATCCATATTTTGCACTAAATCAATTTACTTCAAATGACATGTTATAATGCTGCGGTAAGATTATACAGTATTGGAACCATTTTAATGTTTTGTTTAAACTCTGCACGAAACTGAAAAAAAAAAAATTATTCGTAGAAATTCATAATGTTAATAGGTTTTTTTTCATTGCCAAATATTTTAGATGAAGGTTTTATAATCGATTATTATAATGACAATGTGCTTATTCACCGTTCAATGTTTAAAAAATGTTTTAGATTTTCTAGAAAAAATAATATTCTAAAATCCATAAATCCATAATTAAAATCCATATATTGTTTACATTTATTAAATTTATTTTGATAGTTTTATAAACTGTATAATCATTTTATTACTATTACTACTACTACACGCTTAAGAGCATGTAGTAGCAGTAGTAGTAATAGTATAAGCGACTCAACTACTGAATTTCTTAGATAATTTTTGGCAAATCGTGCCAAAATTCTTGGCATCGATGCATAAATTAATATTTTCAACTAATGCATATAAATCCATTAACGGTTTGATTTTAATTAATGTTTTCCATGCATTAATGAGCAAACTGTTGACGTTTCCCAAGTTTGACCAACAAATTTTAATTCAAGAAAAAATTAGAAATTTTATAAAATATTTATGTTAAAATTTATCGCAAGAAAAACAAAATCAATATTTTTGATGTTTAATATTCTTAAGTAACCTATATTAAATACTGTATGCAACTTATTGCAATTATCGTTTCTTTTATCTCTTTAAGTATTGTTCGACAAGAAAAATAGAAGTGGGATCAATAGAGGGTTAACGATTTCAAGAATTACAAAATCGATATTAAAGAATTCTTGTTTAATCGACGTTGCCGAATATCGCGAATTTTATGAAGCGTAAACCTAAAATTTGAATTGAGAACACACACACACAAAAAAAAAAAAAAAATATAATCAAATCAAATTCAATCTCTTAACTTAATATACAATCCGAATATGCAAATTTCTAAATGCAAACGAGAATTCTAAAATTTTAATGCAGAAAAAATAAAAAAAAAATAAATATTTCCGTGAATAGAATAATTAAATATAAAAATGTGTAACTAAATAAATAAGTCAGAATGTTCTTTCTAGTCACACTGATAGAGAAAGAGATTTTGATCGATGTTAACAAAGATAAAAAAGCGGAATAATAATAATAAATCTTTCGTTTTGTAAAACCTTGGCATTGAATTGATCAATGAAATTCTACAGTTCAACATTATTTTTATCTCTAAGTTTTTTTTTTTTTTTAAATCTAAGCGCGCATAAATAAAAATGGACGACAGTTCGATATTTATGACAATTTTTCTGTAAATTTATTTTTAACGAAATTTTCTTCTGATCGTTTTATTAAAACTGAATAAAAGAAAATGTTTTTTTTTTATCAAGTATTTTTATCTAAACTGTACAATAGGATTAACGTTATCGCGTTAACAATTGAAAAAAATAGCATGTGACAATATCGTAACAGTAGATCTTTAAAAGAAAAAGTGGTTGCAGTACCGAGAAAAACATACGATAAATTGTATTGATATAAACTCATAAAAAATTCATTATTAAGCTTATAAAAATATTCCATTAATGTTATCTTATTCTCTCATCCCATTTATTAAGTTATATTTGGAAATAAAGTGATATTCATATAGCAGAAAAGCGGAATCTGGTCTAATCTCTAAGAAAAATCGATAGATACAATGCAATATTGCATTTCGAAAATTTATTACTAAAGTAATATGATATACAGAACTTAAATTATCCAAACTGTAATGCGGAATTTTAAATTAAAAGAGCTGTTAAGTCCACATAAATATTTTATTTAGACTAACAATGCTGACCAACTATAAAATTTTTAGTTCGTAACTCGACTGATAAAATTTTATAAGCATTGAATATGAAATTATTCCAGTTTTAGAATTTGTTCTATTTTCGTTTCTTACAAAATTCAAGATCTGCTGCTACCAGAACGAATAACTTCTCTTTGAGCTGAATTTGAATGAGATTGTTGCGTTCTATTCCATTCTTGGTTAACGAAAACAATAAATGAGATTAACAAGTGCAGAAATATTTATTTTTGTTTTATAAACATAAACCTAATATTGGAATAAACATAAATAAAAATATAAAACGTATTTATTACTGATAAAAAAAAAAAAAGATTCGTGACTAAACTGTTAGTTATTTTTCACACAAAAAATATATCTGGAATAGACGTGAGAGCAAAGACAGATTTCAGATACGATTTTTATAGGTTTCTTTGCCAACTTGTGTATTGTCACTGGTAGTTATGGCAACGTTCCTATCTCAATCTCCATATCACTGATTTTTTTTTTTTTTTAATAATTATATGTATCGTGCAAGACTGTTGCCGTTGTATCCAAGCCGAGATAAAATCAAATCGATTTTTTTTTAATCGATTTGATTTTAAAACACTTGTCTGAAAATTCATTTTTAGTTATTCCATTATTTGTTATCAATTCATTTTTAATTAATCCTAATATAAGAAAGTAATATACTTTAATACTTTGAGAGCTATAAATGAGTTAAAATCTATTTTAAATTGCATTAAATCGTATAAAATCAAATTTAATTTTTTTTTCCTAGCGTTTTTTTTCAGTTCACGCTATCAAAACTCTTCAACGAAGATTTAAATCGTTAGCAATTTAAAACGATTCGATAGAGTTCCGATTTTGGGTGAAGCTCAACAGGATATAATGAAAATCAAATAAAGATTTAGAAGTAAAGCATACCGAAAAAAAAAAAAAAAAAAAAATATATTTTATGCACGATTTTTATTAATGTTTTGCAATAATTTATTCTAAATTTGTTGCTTGATAAGCAGTTTTCGCTAATTATAAGTTGCGCTATTAATTTGTGATAACAGTGGCTTTAAAATTTATCAGTTTATTACGCTTTGGGAGAGTAATAACTGATGAATATTTTCGCAACAAATTTTTTTTTCTGCTTTTCATGTTTGTCTATATTTGTACGTATGTTTTTCTTTATGACAGTTGTTTACTATTAAAGGAATAACGATATTGGCATTGAATACAGTTTCCAAACAATGTTATGTTTATTTATATATATAATTTCGGTTAATTAACTTGACAAAATAAGTAACTCCTATAAAGAAAATTATAAATCAGAAATAATTTGTATAAAAATGAATTTTTATTCGCAATGTGTAATTAAATATATTCCTCTTTGATTAAACTGCAAGGTTTAAATAATATAAAAAGAAATATATATATATATGTGTAAGCCATAACAATCATATTAAAATATCAATAATTATAAAGTGAAAGTATCGTAATAATTGGATCATTGATCATATAAATAAAAAATGAAACTTTTATTTAGCATCATCATCATTAATAACCATGGTATATAAATTATCAATTATAATTTTGAGAATGTTGAACTATTAAAGCATTTATTTTCGATAATTAATGTATATATTTCAGTTTAAATCATATTTAACAATAATTATAATTAGTCAGAATATTTTTCACTTAATAAATAGGGGAGAGTTGCCTATTGCGTACTGGTCACCTAAATCGTACAATGATAGCTATTCGTTACATACAGTCGGTATGTAACGAAATAACTATCAGATACGATTTAGGTGACCAGTATGCAATAGGCAACTCTCCCCTATATTCTATTTTATATAAGTTTTAGAACACAATATAATCAGATTTAAAATACAAAAGTAATGACTTGAGGCTAAAACGTTTTTACAGATGCAGTACAGTTAGTGCCAAAAAATATCTAAACAACTTACAGCAGTTTGATAGTTGAAAACAATAATCGGAAAATTAATAAATATAAACATTCGACAGTTATTTTCTGTGAATCAATATCAGTGATTGATTGCCTATACAGAAATTATAACAGACTTATGTAATTGAATTGCATTATTATATCTGTTCTCGAGAGCGACTACTCACTCAAAAGTACTCGTAACCTAAATTGAGATTAGATAGAAATATTTATTTTGCTAAATTGATTAATTCTGAAAATTAGAATATAATTATTATTAAAATTACATAAGAAAAAAATAATTATTAGAGATTATATAAATCAATATGCTGTGCTGTGCATATTAAATTTATTATTTACATACAAATTTTAATTGTAATTATAGAGCCTATTCTACAATTCAGAGTTTCTGAAAGTTTTGATGCTTAGTCAACGATAAAAGTTTGAGAAATTCTTTATTGTAATGCATTCATGTATTATAATTGTAATTTCAATGCTCACATGTTAATAACTTAAAATTTTAATTCAAATATATTAAATCGACGCTTACAAATTTCGTCAAAATACATTTTAAGCTTGAATTTTTTACAATAAACATTTTTCTAGAAAAGATATATGATACGATACTTTAAAATATAAATAATTTATTATCATAAAAACAACAAAAATAGCTTACTTATTTATCCAGGAATATTATCATATTTTAGAAAGCTTTTGAGGAAATATTTTACATGAACCTTAAGTACAATGTTTTCGGATATTAATAAATATTTTCGCTTTCGTACAGAGCACTTTGTTTTTTTATAAACCATAAAAAATATACAGAATGTTGCATTAAAAATGTTTAAATAATTTAAAAATATATAACATGATTTAAATCAGGTAATAATCTTAGTTATATAAGTAAATTTATATATTTAAATATATTATGCACATAAGAGTATAAATTAGTAAGGTAACTAGGGGGAAGACAAGAGTGAGGGAAAATGAGAGTTCCAAAAGGAAAAAGGAACCAACAGAATTAGAAAAGGAAAATTGAGTTCGTCATCATCATCGCTATCGTCCTCTTCACTTCAGGATATTGAGGTAGGCAATAGTGATGACGACGATGTTGCCATCACTATTGATTGTAAGGGATATTATTATGAAAAGAAGGGACCAAAATGTGACTGGATTGAATGCATTAAATGCAAGAAATGGCTGCATGAAATTTGTAGTAAAGACAATTCCACTTGCAAAAAGTGCTAGGGAATAGTGTGCTTTCTTCCATTTTTTTTTTTTTTTTCTTTTGCATTGCAAAGTGAAGATTCTGTAAGTGTCATATATATATATAATGTTTTTTTAAATGTGATTTTTTGTGTTTTTCTCTGCACTTGTAAACCTCATGTGTTGCGCCATCTTTCCCCATGATAACTGACATCTTCCCCATATAGTGGGGAAAGTTATCAGTTTTATTTCATTTCATTTAATTGCCCTTTTTACCTTTACACGTTCAAAAAAATCATTTTTTTCTCAGTTAATAACTAAATAAGCAAGATATATATTGATATAATTTACATATTTTTTCCCACTCCACATGCTCATGATAAATAAAGTTGTTGTTAACCGTGCCATCTTCCCTCGAGTTACCTTAGTAAATATATATATATAGTATAAAATAATATAAAATAATGCACATTATCATATAGATTTTATTCGAACTCTGATACAACTTATTGAATCTTGATTTAAGAAGAATAATTTATAAAATTTGTAAATTATATTATTAAAAATTTTCTTTTTTTTTCAAATTAAATTATTGCAATAATTAAATTTTTGCTACTTTAATTCGTACAACGATGAAGAATTATTAAGTGATAATTGTTAAATTAAACTAAATATTTAATTATAATTAATTTAAATTTATTCAATTATTAATATATTATATTGATTATAAAATTTAGATTAAAAAATAACTAATAAATTTTGAAATATTATTCGAAATTTGATATTAAGTTATATATAAATGAATTTTATGTAGTCAATGAATAAAATATATTAAACTTTTAAAGAATAAAAATGAATTTAACTTATGAACAGATTTTTAAAAAATATCACCGAAAAAAAATGTTTAAAATTCTGGTAAATACTTTTAACCTTCGTTCAGATTTAAAGTCGGAACATCATTTTTCAATTTATTTTAAGAATTTTAATGAAAAGTTTAAGTGACTAATAATGTTTAGTTTTATGTATACGTAAATAACGATGGGATGAACAGACAGCAGTGAGAGTTGAATATGACAGATTCTCGTTATCTTATAAATTATCAAATTATCGGGAATCACAGTTATTACTGTAAAATAAGAGAAAAAGCTTTTTAAAGTAGTCGTTCAACAAGATTTAAATCAAATATTCGTCTCTTTTCCTTTTCCCCATTTTGTCCCTATTTGTGTCTTCTGTCTTCGTCTCAGCGGTAGCCCAGTGATATCTTTCTTCATAGTGTTGTTTGGGCCTCCCCTTCTCTCTGGCTTTCCTATTTTGGGACTCAAAATTGATATCACTGGGTTATCGTTGGTATCTGTAGTACAGTTCATCTTCCTTTCGCTGTTTTGAAGATATCAAAAAGTTAGGCTTTTTTTAAACCCACTTCTGAGTGTTTTTCTACACTCAGAAGTGGATTTATAATTTATTAAAAATGTGTATTTTGTGTGTGATAAACTTTATTGTGCTAGTAAAGAAATTATGATATTTAGAAGACATAACCAAAAGAAAAGAAAGCAGATTCAAGCCCCAGGCCAGAATCAAAACCCAAACAGAAAACAAACAAGACACAAGAACCCAGACGAGAGCCAAAACCAAAGAAAAAGAACATGAAAGCCAAAGATAAGCAGAAGAAAACAGAGCCCAACTCGTGGAGTTCCGGAAACTCCCAGATCTAAAGTGACCACGTCTGGACGGACCGCCAAACCCAAAGGGCAAGCACAAAGAGGGAGTAGCAAGGCGACCACTAGACAAAACAATACGAAAACAAAGGATGACCTCCAACCAGGGGGAAAACCAGACCAGGAAACAAAAGGAGAAGGAAGAACTGAAGCAGGAAAATTTAATTGTGAGAGCCAAACAGCCCCAAAAAGTTAGGCTAGGTTCCACTAACTACCTTTCTTTTCTTCTTCTTCTGTATGCTTGTCGCGTGAATGAGCTTTGTTTTGGTTAATTTTTTTTTTCAAACGAACACCTTTCAACAAGCACATTAAAGAATAAAACACAACAAATTACACTTTAAAAATTATAAGTCCTCCCTTGGGCATAGTATCCATTTCTAAAAACGCATCATTGGAATCTCTTCATATTCTTCTTGAATGGTAAGGGGTTCAACCATTCTTTCACTGATCCTGATAGAAAAAAAAACAAATATTTATTAAAAGCAAAATTAAAAAAGTCGCTTTTACGTTCAAATTAATTACATGTGAATACAATTTGAGTTTCTTGACGGTATTGACTCGAAGAAAATCGCTGTAGAATTATACAAAAAATGAGAAATAAAGTTTGTAATGCTTACAGAAATTAACAAGTCAATCTATAGTATAAAATAATTGTTTGAAATAACTATTTAATAGTTAGTTTAAATGACAAAAAATGAATTTTTTTTATGTAGAAATAATACTGTAGTTTAAGGATCCGGCAACGGGATGAGCCGAGTTTACCTTAATTACTAATTTAGCCTTAATTTAGAACAAGGTCGCATAATAGGTAAGCGACACAGGGATTCGGTTGTGAAAGATTGACTCAACTTGTTAAAAAGCAAACGCAAATTTATTTATAAACAATTTTAAAACGATAATAAAGACCTAACCAATACTTCATATATGACAAACAGTAGTAATATTATAAAGAACAGAGATCTATCACTGAGATATGAACGAGAGTGACAGTTCAAGAAAGACCAAAAGGTGATCGAGATACTCGAAACATGTCTACCTGAAAATAGAGTCATAAAATTCTATCTTCACACGTCATATTAGAAATGTCTTCACTCTGATAGCAAGTAATAACAATTCTTTTTCTCCGAAACGGTGATTTCCTTCAACTTAGATGGGTCTGAATAATAACTCTGCTGATTTATCTTCAATTATTCTTCCGTTGATATAATATTTAACTTGTTTCTTCCATCTTTAGTTAGTGTTTCTTTTTCTTGTTTTTTTATCTTCTTTACTTGTTAACAATGTGGAACTTGTTGACCAAGAACACAACCGGGAACGTCTACTACAAAGAACTGAAAACTTTTATGCTTCTCTTTGGAGGATAATCGTGATTCATCGTTGACTGTGGGACGAAGAACAGAAGTTTAGAAAAGAGGTTCCTCATCAGCGGACATTCTTCCGTTTTTGTTGAAATTTTTATGACTATTTCCTTTTACAATTTTTGCCAAATGAGCCGAAAAATAATTAAATATTTTTAAAAACGAATGATGGTTCAGATCTCAAATGATGACAGAATTTACAATTGTTAACATAAGAAAGTGTTGTTGACGGGTCTTCCAGACCTTACATTAGTTACTAAATCCGATATAAATAATATATTAATTTTCCTCTTCAAACAGAACAAAGATTATCCATATAAAAAATCCAAAATACTTTGTGATAATATAGAATATAAATAGATTGATCGCTATATCTTTCGAAACGTGGTCTCCTAGGAAAACAGCTGGAAAGTTAGCCGTTTCAAATGATAATTTCTCGAAAATTATATAAAAAATGTTCTATAAACGTTGCCTAAGTCACTAGAAATAATACAGCAACAGACTATCAATAATTTTAAATATTATATTATTTATATCTCAACTTAGAAAGAAAATCTTAAGCTACATAAATCATCAAAGAAATAAAATTTGAATGTAGTACAATAACTCCCTCCTGCGAATTCGCTTTCTATATAATTTATAATAATAAATTTTTCTTTGAACTCTCAGGAATAACTTAAGTAGAACATTCAGAATTATAAATAAATTTTGAAATTTTTATGTTTTCTGGAACACTTTGATTTATATTTCTCTTAAAATTTTTAACATTATGTGATTCTTAGATGAATAATTTATAATCTGCTTCACATTATAACGTTATTCATTTAATCTCTACTCGCTTCCGAATGAAAATTACTTTAAAGTATTAATCACGAAATTTTATTTATTTAATGGACGAATTTTAGTATACTTAACCGTATTCTTTCTTTCTCAATTAAGAAAAATAATAATAAGATAATTTTCTGAGTATAATCTCTAATTAGCCTTTCAACGAATAGAGAATTACTCCCTCATAGGGATGAAGATTACAGACTTTTGCTAACGAGGCGATTGACCTCTGTGAGCATTTAATGATGGTTATTATTTGGAATCGAAAACAGAAATCTTGACTTAATCTTGATCATTTCTGGAAAAGATATATTTATAGGTCAAGCAATGATTACACAAAGTGTTTCTATTATATTCTCTTCCGATGTTATAAATGAAGCTGTTATTTCTTCTTATATTTTATGAAGCGAAGCTATTTTATTCATTTGTATTTTATTTTTCATAATGTTCAGTTCAAATGTCAAAAATTACTAAATATATATATTATAATTTCAGTTCCGAGAAGGTTATGAATCTTATGAACTGTCAACAAAATAATTTACTACAACTGTTCAAATCATGAAAATTTTAATACAGTAGAACCCCGTTTATACGTTTCTCACTTCTACGTTGTGTTTTGTACACTCGATTTTTCGTATAAAATCGTCCCACTCGCACGTTTCCGCATTTGTACTCTATTATTTTCCCCTCCAAGTCGTTTGGTCGCACTTATACATAAAATCAAGAAATTTTGGCCAAACTTTTTCGACAAAGGAACAATTTCTTATACTGTACACTACATTATCTTACCAAATAGAA